>OZ020614.1:61697995-61761259 GCA_963971575.1 Liopterus haemorrhoidalis
GGAAATCGAATCCATTCCCGCTTGCAGATTTTCTGCCACCTCTTTGATCTACAGGATGCACAAAGCAGTGCTGCTCGGGTCACTCCGCATTGTGCGGGCACTGGACCTGGCGTAATTTCCGCGTCTGCATATCGCCAGGATTTGGGATGCAGCCGTGTGTATTTAGCTCCACTAGTCTCTAGTATAACGCGGCTCAAAAGATTGCTGAAGTTTGCGATTAGTGGACGTTTGTCAAGACCTGACAAACCCCAAATAATAGCCTGTATTTAAGTTCCCAAATACATAAATCTTACAGTTTTAGATTTAATATGATAAAATAAACAAAATAAAATTTGAAAAAATGTATACTACAAATAATGTATATAATTACTTAATATTAATGTTCGAAAATCAAACATCGTCGCCCTCAATTGTTTCCATTCCTTTCTAGTTCTTGCTGCTCGTGTTCATAGGTTTCCTGTGTGTTCTTTGGTTTCAGTTCTCCATCTTCTGGTTTGTCTACCTTTTCTTCTTTTTTATTAGGGTTTTGTAGGTATGACCACCAAAAACCCTTATAACGTCACTCATATGTCTGTCTATTAATCTGCACGGTAGAAATTGTAGCCAAACGGATTAACATAGAAAGTTGAAATTTGGCATGCGCATGAAAAATACTGAGAGTTCAAAAAGACACATGCCGAGATAAATATAAACAATTCGACCCATCCTACGAAGATCGTCGTAACTCAATATTTTGCATTCATGGCTGCATTCTAATAATCATTAAGTGTTAGGTATTATTTGTGACGCGTTTATGAAGTTTATCACGAATTTGTCATGAATTATTTGAGTCTTCACTGCAAAGTTTAGCTGTTTTATTTTCGCCTTTCATCGTTTCAAAAGGTTTAACTTAAAACAAATGATTTGTAATAAATATTGTAAAATTATGGCCAGCATTTATAGTTTTTTCATAAATGGCTGGATACATTTTCATAAATTAATCCAGAATTATATAAAAAATTATTAATTACCTTCTTTTTATACTAAATTTTGATAATTTTTATTTGATTTTTCAGTATTATTGGGAATGCAGATGCACTCCCTGGCTTCATCCATGAACGCAGGTAAATCAGATAAAAATTATAATAAAACAGTTATAAAGTTTTTTGTTCTTAGTTTAATCAGTTTAATATTAGTTCTTAGTACTTTCAAATATCTTCTCTTCAAAAATAAATAAATAAATAAATAAAAATATATAATATTAATGTATATTAAAAATACAAGTACAAGTTCAAGAAAACATAACTGAAACTCTTATTATATAAATTTTGACAATTCTTAACACAAAAAAAAAAAATAGATGTGAAAGGTGAATTTTAACTCATTTCTGGGTTTCGTAGGTATCTAGTAAGTAGAGCCCTGCGCGGATAAGCTTTTCTGTATCCGCATCCGCAGCTTTTGTGAATAATAAATACGCATCCGCAAAAATATCCGCACAACAGGTTTTGCTGTCAGTTTGGAAAAAACTAACATGTTTCGCCTTATTTGGTAATCGCTGCTTTAAAACACTTATGAAATATTTTGGATTTTACCAGTTTATATATTACTAACCGAACATAACCTAATGGACGCCAAAAGTTTTGGGGCCTAGATACGCTAATAATTTTGAAACCTAGACAGACTCAAAAATTTTGGGGGGCCTAACCGTCCTTTTTCGTAGGGAACAAGTGGCGTGCTGCTCATGAAATACGTGTTGATAGTACTGTGAAGTATCATATTAATGTCATCTAACATCTCACGTCAGTTTTACCTTTTACAAGGTGAGGAAAAGTAATGCAACGTGACTATATTTTTTTAAATATAGAATTAAAAAAAATAAAATAATCATAAAAGTTACTTGGTAAACCTTGGTAAAAGGTGCTCCATATTTTTGTGACCTAGTAATTTTCTTACGCCATTCCGCGCATGCGTTAGGCAATGCAATTTTAATTATACAATAGCAACATGTCATTTTTCAAATTTTTGAAATCAGCAAGACTTTTTACTTCGGATAGTATAAAAAAATTGGCGGGTTATATAATAAAATTTTAGAGAAAAATTTATATATTTAGGTAAATTTTGGTATTTGAATAAAACTTACTAATCAGTTTTATGCAAATAAAAGCGTTTATTAGATTTAAGTCAGAATTAGAGTAGAGGTAGGAAGAATTACATCGAATGTGTATCAAGCAACTTTTGTCCAAAATATTATTTTCTATATTTAATAAAAATAAAGTTATGTTGATTGTTTCAACACAATCTCGATCATGAACAGTTGTCTTAATAACAATAACATATAGTGAGACAGAATGCTACAAAATATCACATACAGACAACCGAAGGTAACTGAGGACTGCGTAGTCAGGACACAATCGCATGTTTCTCCGAAAGTAACGGAAGATTTGTTCACGCGGATATTGCGATATGAAATAAGATAAGGGGATATGAAATATTATTTGATCCGATCCGCATGGCTTAAATGATAATTTATCCGCATCCGGAGAAAAGTTGCGGATATCCTCGGATAATCCGCGGTTACCCGCGGATTTGCAAGGCTCTACTAGTAAGTGATGGTGGCAAACAGAGGGCTGGTATGCAACTCGGTTATGCATGAATGTCGTAAACATACAAAATTGACAATATGCTTTCTTTAGATATCTCACTCAGAGCCGTAGTAAAGGCCAGGTTACGGGGCAAGTGCCAGGGGCGCAGTGCGGTTTGAGGGGCGCGGCGTGGCTTAAGGGGCGTCATCATGCGTGATTTTATTTGATTTTGATCACTTGTATTTTAGAAGTGAAGACCTTTTTTTGCCATCACTTTGTATTTTAGAAGTGAGGACCTTTTTTTAGGTCATTATTTGTATTTTAATATTTTCACCTGTCTATTAATGGTCAAAGGTGCGTATACGCAACCTTTTAGAAATTTTATTTTTTAACCATAGTAACTCTATTATTTTTATTACATAATTATTTTGCAAGCATTACTAGGATACAATAACTTGAATATTTTTATTTCGCAGTTTATTTAAAGAGTATATTTTTTTAATAATTTTGAAATTAGTTAATGTTTGAAGTTATTGCTGGTTCATAAAAGCAAGCATTTTCTATATACTTATTGCTAAAATAAAAAAATATATATGTAGTCAAACCGCATGAGAAACATTGTTATGAATTATCCTATTTAGAAAAAATATAAATTTTATCTGTCATATCGCTCTGTACATCATTCAAACGTGTGGGGTGCGTATACGCACCTTTGGCCAAATCAGTGAAATGTACAGGCGTGATTCAACATCGACAAGTATAAGCTTATCTTAGCCATCTAACTTTATTGTTCATTTGTATTATTTGTTCTTTCGTAGTTAAGTATATGTATTTATAGAACAAATATAGTGAAAATAAAAATTAGTTATACAGTTACAATGATAGTAAAATTTGTTAATTAGATTTTCGGTCACGACTAGCAGTTGCTCTTGTGAAGTATCAGGGTAATGCAGACAGTGATGGCATCCTACCGGTTCGGACCGGTTCGCGCGAACCGTTTCTTAAAATGATTGAAACCTTAGGGAACCGGTTGTTAGAATTATTAAAAATAAATGAATTACTCCGACTTCAGTTTTGAATCGTGCGCCGTGTCCTGCAGTGTTGCAAATGTAATATTTATTTTATAGGTTATTAATAATACGCTCTTAAAATTTTTTCCTTATATCCTATTCAGTCCCGAGAGCTAATTTTTAAAAAAAAATTTGTAAAATCGTATTTGGGGGGCTTAAATAGGTTGTTTGTTACCAAATTTGACAACTTTGCGGTTTTAATTATTTTAATTAATTAATTATAATTTGTACATATACATATGTGTACATTGGGTTTCAGGCTTACCAACCTAATAAATGGAAGTAAGTGATTTGTTTTCACTCTTAAAAATACAGAATAGGATCCTTGATATCACATGACTTTATAGAACCGCTTCCTGAAAATTTAGGATTCCATCACTGAATGCAGATACAATGGATATTGATAGAGAAGCAACAAATTCAAACTATGGGCGTCTTTAAAAAACCGTTTACCAAATGTCATCAGATTTGATAATATTAGTCATCGGATAAAGAGGCATGAAACGAATGCAAGAAAAAAAGCAGATTGTGTCTACACCCAGAGTGTTTTGAAATATTTCATTCCAAATAAAGTACATATTTCATTCATAAAAAAATAATTTGCTTATTACATGTTTACTTATATATGATATTGTTATTAGCCAAGGGTGCGTATACGCATCCTTATATTCCTGTAGAGTTAAGCATATATATTTAAAAAACGCAATAATTGTCTTAGTTGATGTATTTTAATTAATTTGCAATAATTTTTTTGTGAAAAATATTTTTTTTTAATACCTTGGCCATTAATGGGTTAAAATAAAATGAAAAATTGAAAAATGATGTATATAATATGCGCTATTTTGGCTTAAATTAATTACAAAAAAAGCAAACACTCTAAAATGGTCTTTAACTCTCTTTCCACTTCTAAGAACATATTCCCATGCTTGTCACAAACTCGACTATCCTACAACCATCAGTTTCTCAAAATCTCACTAGAGGCGATTCAGTTATTGTCAGTTGACAATAACAAAGACTTTTTGGAAATATTTTTCATAAAAATCGAATTAAAATAAAAAATCTCTTAGTAATTGATTTTCGGTCCTTAATATATACCAGGGGTGGGCAAATCTTTTGGCTGTCGGGCCACATTGCGGATAAAAATTAGACCGCGGGCCAAAAAATTATTTTTTTTCTAATTTTAAATATTGTTTTTGTTATAAGGATATTTTATAAATTCTAAAAAATACATTTGCCAAAGGCGCCAAAACCATAGGTACGGCTCTAACCTCACTATAAATTAAAAAAAAAAAACACAATTTTCAAACGGTTCAACATTTTCAACGACCTGAAAAGGGCATAATTTTCAAAACAATATCGATCTAAAATTCAAGTTGATCCATTCCGGTTCCCATCATTATCAGGCATCATTATTGAGCACATTATCAACTATTTTGACTAATAATGTTTTTTTAACATATTTTCGGCAAAAATCACTTTTTTTTTTTCAAAAATAAAATTTGGTTCGGTTATTCACTTTGTTAAAATGTTAAAACTAAAGATAAAAATCTGTAAATTTCTTTGAAATTTCTAGATAATCAAATTACAGAACGTTAATGAAAAAATAATTGAAACCTAACAGAAATGAATTGAAAGTTGAGAGTATCAGTATTAGACTGCTTAAAGTTGTTGAGTTGTAAACGATGAATTTCTTAAACGTTTCAACGCCTCAACCCTCCTATATAATATCCTACAGAGAAGGGTCGGGTCGCCTTTTAACAAGGATAAACGTCTAATTACGATTGTTACTTTGAAAAATGTTCAGAATTTTTATGTAATATTTTGTAATGATAATACCATAGAATATTATGAAAAAGGGTGTAAATTTTATCAACTCTTGTTCCAAAATCTAAGCCTAAAAATTGAAGATTTTTATAACATACTTTTACATAAAATAAAATAGTGTAATGTGAATATGTACGCATTTTAAGATTTCGTAGGTATCTAGTAAGATCACTGGTTTCATCAGCTATTGACATCTTGTTTTTTTTATATCTCGAGTTGAATCAATGCCAATATTTTATCCGCTACGAAAATTTTATCGCTATCACCTACAACAATCGCAAAATATAGTTCTTAATTTTTTTTAGAGACGTGTCATACAAAAAATGGCTTTATAAACATTTGTACATACTGACTTGTTGAATAAATAGTAAAACAGGATCACAAAATATTGTAAAATATATTTATTCCTATAATTTTACTATCACATCTAGGAAACAATAACATTAAGTACCCTCTACATACGTTTAAAAATTAACATATACCTATAAGTATTAACATACGTAATTACAAGTAGCTTTTAATTATTCAAATATTAAAAAAAAAATTATATCTCTTGGAAAAATATTCTGATCGAACAACCCCTCTGGATTCATGGATATTGGCATCTGACACTACCGATAGAGGCGCTACTGCATTCACATCATGGCTGACTTTGGTAGGATATTTTTGACAGGTTCAATGGTATCTTCATGTGATATTTATTGAAACACACGGGAACACACTCTAAAATGGTCTTTAACTGTCTTTCCACTTCTAAGAACATATTACCATGCTTGTCACAAACTCGACTATCCTACAACCGTCAGTTTCTCAAAATCTCACTAGAGGCGCTTCAGTTATTGTCAGTTGACAATAACAAAGACTTTTTGGAAATATTTTTCATAAAAATCGAATTAAAATAAAAAATCTCTTAGTAATTGATTTTCGGTCCTCAATATATACCTGGGGTGGGCAAATCTTTTGGCTGTCGGGCCACATTGCGTATAAAAATTAGACCGCGGGTCAAAAAAAATTTTTTTTCTAATTTAAAATATTGTTTTTATTATGAAGGATATTTTATAAATTCTAAAAGTAATATTTTTAAACCAAAACGTGTATTTATTATGCAATTTAAAGAAAAATTCAGCTGTGGCCACCACAAGACAGACCGCCATCACAAAGTACTTGCTTAATTTATGCTGCTTCAAAAAATCAAAAATAAAAAAATGTCTCAAATAAAAGTTGTTAGTTATTGCTTTTATAGTAACTTTTGTTAAATAATTTTTTTCGAAATATTTCTCTGTTGTGAAATATTCCCAAAAATCTTAAAACCGACACGAGTAAACTCACATTTCTAGTTAACCTATTTTTACCAAAAGTTGATCAACTCGTGCCATTGATGTCAAAAGCTTAAATATGAAGTTTCATAAAAATCCTTTCAGCCGAATTTGTTCTGCACGTGTACACACACAGACAGACAGACAGAGAGACACACACACAGACAGACAGACCGACCGACAGACATCATGCTAAAAACAGTCAAAACGTTATGTAGGAATTCGTGGAGATCCATCGAAATCTCGGAATGTCAAAATCGGTATGATCACAATATCTCCCTTATAAATGTTGGCGGTCGGTAAAAATTGAAAATAAAATTGGAAAGAATGAAAATTGGAAAGAATATTGGACAGACAGTAATATTTTTGTATGACACAATAATTTATAAAATGCTTCGCGGGCCAGATAGAACTTCAGCGCGGGCCGCAACTTGCCCAGGCCTGATATATACAATATGATACCCTACAAAATAATAAATAAATAAACCAATAAATAAACTAAATAATAATTTTCAATAAAAGCGATATTTTTCGAAAAAATAATCTTATCGAAATTTCTGTTTATCTATTTTGTTTCACATAAATGTGCATTAATTAGATTTTTAGATCAACCCCTCTGGGTTATAGTTTGTGGACCAAATTTTAGCAAAAAATAAACACGATCTTTTCGTTTCTTAATTTAAATTTCCCGAGCTTTCATCTGATACCAGATAAATATAATTTGTTTTTCAAAAAATATATTTTTTAAGTGATATGTTTTTTTCGAAGTTTGAGCATTTTCCCTATATAAGTGTCATTAAAATAAAATTATATGATTAACATCTGCTATATCTGTACAAAAATTGCATTGATCTGTTGATAATCAGTCCAATTCTGTAACTCTGTTACTATGATAATAGGGGATACGCATAAAATTTATATTTCCTTAAAACTACATTTTTTTGATATTTTAATGTTAGTTATGTCACCTAACACAACAAAAATCACATTTTAATTAATATTATAGCCAAATTTTTTAATTAAAATATTGTAAATTTGAAATAAGCCGACCACGCCGCGAAGGTTGCCGAGTAGATACGACTGAGACTGTAAGGGTTTGACGTCACAGATACAGACAAAACATAATGTTTACGTGTTTATATTGTATTGTTTGAGAGATTTGTATTTGTTTTTAAACAATTTTTCACGCATTTATTATTAAAATAATTTATAAAATATATGTACTCACATTAAAATGGTCTTCACAAACATAAAGTTTACTTTTTTCTGAAATATCGGTTTTATTTCGCCTCTGCTTTATAATAGCTTTTCTGTTGTTTTTCGTCATCAGGTAATGATATTAATTATTTTTTTGGATTTCTAATTGAACTATTTGTGCACATTGGTACTAAACAATATTTTCGACTATGTTTCGAAGTACTGGGGCCTGGATCTTCCATATTTTATATATTTTAATATAAAATTTAATTCGGTAAACATGTATAAATTGTTTTTATAGAATTACACTTTATTTTAATTAAAATCACTCTAACTTTACATAACCTATAAAAGTTATACAAACAAATAAGTCACAACAGACTATGTACGCTGGGTAGACTAGTAGTTTCATGTGTCAGTTAGAAGGGTATGACGTCACACGTCGTTTTCGCGCGCTACATACATTTATGATTTGTTTAAGCCTTCAAATTAAAAAAAAAAAAAAATTAAAAACTGTTTTTTATGTTTATATGCAACAAGAGGAAAATAATAAAAAAATTTAAAAAAATCATGCCTATCCCCTATTGTAACTAAATTCGTCACTATGAGCAAGGTCAGTTACTATCATGAATGAAAGCCATTATACTTTTTTATAATATTTTATGTTGTAGTAACGTTATTACACAGTAACTTTTTACAGAATTGATCTGATTATGTTAAATTTTTTAAGATGTGATGGATAATAGCTACTTGTGATTATGAATATGAGGCATTAAAAGTAATGTTCCAAAATGCTGCCACCTGTTCTAACTTGTCTGCCATGAATTAGTTGTAAAATGTCTTGCAAACAATATAAAACTTAATGAAAGCAATGAGATGATATAATGAGTTTGTAAGATTGTTAGTTTTATTTGGTTTGAAAGTTATGTTTGTGTGATTTGAAGTCATTAAGTGAGTTTACGTGAGTGTGCCGTTGCCTTTATTGCTTCTCACCCAACATAGGTACTTAACTGGGGTGGCAACCGCCGCCGATTATCAGTAGCTACTCTGTTTCACTACAACTGACGACACTTACATTCAATTATCCCCCTGACTTAGTACAAGTACCCTCTCACACCACCCATCCCCTCGTCTATCGCTCTAGCCCTCTCTGATGTTCCAAATGTCACGAGTTTTTTTGCAATGCATTTCTTACCCTCTGTAATCATCTCGTTTTAATTCTTAATTGAATATTTGCATTTTTGTTATCTTAAAGGAAAATTATAAAAATCTCAGAGACGTTTTATCTGGCGACGTGAATTTAGATTTTATAGTTTTGAGATTTTATTAACTGTACTTTTCAAGTTAATTTTAAAATGTTTATCTTCTGTTAATAAGAAAGTTTTTTAATTGGTAAAAATGATCGCTGAATCAATTAAAAAATAAATTTGTAATTTTTGCGGCTACAATTGTATTGGGTAAAAATCGTTATGCAAAAAAATTGAAGAGAAGTGAAGTTTTATGTTAAAATATTTTTTTGTTAATTTTAATTCGAGTGCCTAATACCATTATTTAGGTTTCTAAATATGTGCAGTATTTTTTTATATAACAAGGTTCATTAAGATTTTGAAAATTGCGCCTATGGCTTCCATTGGTTGTTTTAAGTCATATGCTGCGCCCCTCTGATTTCGTCTACATGACAAATAGAATGAAAATATAATTCCAACAATTCCAACTGGTTATTAAATTTACGTTCTTAAAAATTAAATGCAACATTTGCCAAAATATAACTAGAATTTTGACAAAATAATTTAAACAAAATAAAAATGATAAAAAATATAATAATAAAATTGTCTCCTCTGCCCGGGACCGAACCCTAGTTTGCTGCGTAGCAAGTGAGCAAGCTAACCATTAGATCAGGATACGCCTTCTAGTATAGTGTGTTACATAACTATAACTTTTGTACATCGTCAACCAAAAAACACAAAAAATGCGTTATTTTCCGCAAATATAATCTGATCAAAAATTCCTGTTGTACTATTTCAGTTCACACCAATGTACATTACTTAGAATTTTTTCAGATTTTTAAAAATGGAAAAAAAACAAAAAATAAAATTTTCTCCCCTGCCCGGGAGCGAACCCTAGAATTCTGGGTAGGTAGCGAGCATGCGAGCCATCAGACAATGGTCTGATGGCTCGCATGCTCGCTACGTATAATGATACGTCTTCTAGTCTAGTGTGTTATATAACTATAACTTTTGTAAATCGTCAACCAAAAAAACACAAAAAATGTTTTATTTTCCGAAAACATAATCTGATCGAAAATTCCTGTTGTACTATTCCGGTTCACACCATTGTACATTTTTAGAATCTTTTCAGATTTTTAGTTTAAACCATTTGGGCTACAGGGTGGGGAACAATTTTTTTTTTGGAACAATTTTGACAAAAATCGCGTCAAAATAATTTATTTTGCAAAAATAAAATTTTAATCGTTAATCCACCTACTAAGAGCTTTCATTTGATACCCTAATCAGAATTTTAAAAACATTTTTTTTTCAATGAACACATATTTGTTTATATTTTTAGGGGGATATGTGTTTAAGATGTGTAAGTATTTTTTCCTATGTGCGGGTAAAGAGTTGTATAAGCATGCCAAATTTTTGGTTATACCTACAAAACCCTAAAAATCATTTTGAGATAATACAATACAAACAGTGTATTGCATTGTATTATTATGTATAAACCTTGAATTTGTATTGCGTTTGCTGTGAATCAATCATTATTCTTCAGTAACCTGCTTTGCGTTGCATTTTCTGCGATTTTAATCCTAATGTTTTCCCGTTTGTTTGATCTTGACGAAGCAAAATATAATTGTCCATGGGAAAAGACTGGCTGAGATAGAAATAATCCTACATGTACATATTTAGCAAGTAAAACTAAATTATAAAAATCAGTGGCGGTTTTGAAGAGAAGGCAAGGCAAAAATTAAAAGTGCACATGCAAATTTTATATTGATTTGGCCACAATTTCAAACGTACAGATTAGGAATTGTAAATTTACCGACTTTTTCATTTACCGGTAATTCGGTAAATGAAAATTAAATTACCGGTTTACCGGTAATTTACCGATTTTTTTTTTTCTTGAAAAATAAAATTAAGGTGATAAAAATATGTCATTTTGATTTCCATTTCATATTTTTTAAGTTAAACAAACTATAATAACTTTTAGAAACAGAATTAAAATAACACAGAAAAATAAAAATACAACAAAAATAATATATAGTACCTATTACCTAATACCATTTTATTGATTACCAATATGTATTTTGCACAATCTTAAGGCATATTATTAGAATCTTGTATTAAATATTTGTATTTAATTATTTTAAACAGTTGTTAGAAGTAAAAGATTTATTTAAGGTTCAAAATTTAATGTTATTTTACAATAATATTGCATTAGTTTAGTGTTCTGTCATAACGTGGTCATAAGTGCAACATAAATTTTTAAAGTTCATCTACTTTAAAGTTATGGGATCCTACCCCCCTTTCGATCTCTCATATAGTACCCTTCTTAATATTTTTTCCACCAAATCTTTAAGTGAGCGTCGTGAGTTAAGCTCCACAAACTATCTTAAAAAATTAGCATCAAATCTAATTGACGATCCACTTTCCTTTCAACAATTAAATTTCCACATCCCATCTTTCCGTACAAGGCATTCCTCACTTTTTTATCTTCCCCAGGCACATACCAATCTATTCCTAAAATCCCCATTGAACAGGATGTGTTCATATTATGAGCAGAATACAAAAATTGAACTGTTCTAGTAATTCTAAAAATTTTCATATAAAGTTCTATAAATTTATTCATTTTTGTGTATTATGATTTTTTATGTTTAATATTGTTAATTTTTAAGTCTTAATATTGTTAATTATGTTCCTGTCCAATTTTGGCTATGCTGTTGGGACAGATGTATTAAATAAATAAATAAATAAATAAATAAATAAATAAATAATGTGGTATTCAAAATTGCTATTAATTTAAAAAATACGTGAAATATTTACATATTTTTATTTTTCAATATTAAACCGCCACTGGTTTAAGGGAGACCTCCGCTAGACTTGCTCTCCCATAAAAAAATAATAATAAAAAAAAAAAAATTATAAAAAAAAATTTAAAAGTAGATCTAGGTAAATCTTCAAAAATACATCAAATTATATCCTATACAAATTTTTGTCCAAGGCTTGGTTTACTAGTTACGAATTTTTTTGAATTTTATAGTTTAATAACTTCCGTTTCCGGTTTCGGATTTGAATAAAAAACAATAGGGTTCTTCCCAATTATTAGGAGAATTTTTTAGTACCAAAACTAGCTCTTTAAGTTAAACCGTTTTTGAGTTATCCTGTGTGTATACACGATAACTCAAAAACGGTCATACACACACATACGGACGGCAGTTCGAAAATAGATTTTTTGGATTTCTGGACCATGAAACGTGGTCATCAGTCAAAATCTCGACATCGAAAATTTTCGCGATTACAATACTTGCCCCTTATATATTAAGGTCGGGCAAGTAAAAAGAAGATATTTACTTACTCTTTAAGAAAAAGGTTGATTGTAACGATTTTAAAGTTTTAAAAATCACAAAAAACTGCAGCTTGCAGACTGCAGAGCACAATTCACATTCATATGCTAACTGGCGGTTTCTGTACGATTTACAGCCGCTCTTATACCCAAAATAGTTTAATTTAAAATAACACAAAAAATATCTACTATAAAATTAATAATTAGGTATATTTTACACCTTTTTTTACTACCGGTAAATTTTTGTAATTTACCGGTAAATTTACCGAACGTTTTTTTGTCAATTTACCGGTTAACCGGTAAACCGGTATACAATCCCTAGTACAGATAGATGTGTGACGGTATAAGGATTTCCTACGAAATGCCGCGGGTGGTTAATGGCTAACCACATCTGTTTTTTTGATGAACGTAATTAGTAAAATAAATGCAGTCTCCCTTATGTCATATTCTCCCTTTCATGAATGTTACTCGTACGTGATGTTACTATTTCGTGGGACACAGACTGACATTGCTCTCCTCTATGGTATTAGGGTGATCAGATTTATGAATTGACAAAACAGTTGTTCATTTGTTTGTCTACAATCTTGTAACTTTTTATAATCCATCTCTTTTCATTCCTAATATTGTTACCAACAATTATCTGTCAGTTTGATGAAAACCAGGGAGTAAGTGGTGAAAGTATGTATTGTTAACTCGAGTTGACTTGAACAGAGCGACAAGGGAATTGTTGAAATAAATATAAACGACCCTTAAAACGAATTCTCTCGTCTTTGACACCGCTAATCTGTAGAGCCCTGCGCGGATACGTTTTTTTGTATCCGCATCCGATCCACATCCGCATAGACAGAATCCGCATCCGCAGCTTTTGTGAATATAAAATCCGCATCCGCAAAAATATCGCCACAATCTGCACAGGATTTGTTGTCTGTTTGGAAATATCTAACATGTTTCGCCTTAATTGGCATATTGCTGTTTTAAAACACTACTAAATTTTTTAAAATTTTATCACATTAATATTACTTGGTCCAGAAATATGTTTTCTATCTGACATCGTATGGAGATTATATAGATTAAAAAATAAAGATGGAATTTACAATTAATCGACTCTTAAACCAAGTTTTTTATAAAATGTAAAACTTTAAACAGCAATATCTCAGAAATTTATTTTTTTAAGATATCCCAGTATTATTATAAATAAATAACAAGGAAAGTCCTATAAGATCCGCAAATTTAAAAAAATAAGTTCTTAATAATAAAACTAAATTCTTAGAATTTTAAGATATATATATATATATATTTTTATATTTGATATGAGCTTCTATGTTTTTAAATGTAACAAATTACCATGGTTAATTTTTACTAATATTTCCAAAAATGCAATACATAATTATTTTAAATTAATAAACGCAATAAATCCAAAGAAAGTGTTGTATCTACGACTGTTATGTAAACTCTACTATATTTAACTATTTAAGTAAGCGTAAAGTAGGTTTTTATGGGAAGAGTAAAAAAAGTAAAATGGGAAAAGATATGGGAAGAGTAAAAAAAAAGTAAAGAGTGCCGTAACGTATTATTATTTCACTCTTGCCATAAGCCCAATACAAATGCCAGCAATACATTTTTGGGGTTCTAAACGCGTCTTCCGTAGGAAGAGGCGTCCAACCGAAGATTTTATGTTCACGCGGATATGATATATAATCCGCAACTGATCCGCATCCGCACGTTTTAAATGATAATTTATCCGCATCCGCAGAAAAATGGCGGATATCCGCGGATTTGCAGGGCTCTACTAATCTGATTGGCTGTTGACTTCACCATTGAATCAGGACAGGGTGAAGCGAATTAGGCCCTGGCATTTTAACTTCTTGATCACCATATAAGTACCGTGCGATCATTATTTCTTGTCAGTTACATAACAGTAAACAATGAGTTTAAAAATATCAAAATCTGTATTCTAATCCACAGCTGAAAATCCCAATTTAACAAAGAACCAATCAGATTACTTCGTTTGCCCGAACTTACCCGAGGAACAACGAAAATATGTGTTGCTAACTTAATCTTATCAACTCATTGGCGTGTTTCTGTCAAATATTGCGTAACGGTCAAGATTTGATGATCTCTCTATATATGTTATGTTGATAAAATGTACTTTTTTAATTTACTTGGGACACGAAAACACAAGATTTTTAGGGGTGCCGATATCAGGAAAGGTTAAGAACCACTGGCTTTAAAGCACGTATAACTGTTGAACACCAGAGGTTATTGAGAGAGTTGTTGTTCGCGGTAACAAGAATTTCTGACAGGTCTTGGATTTGCCATGCGCATTTAAATAGTCCATGAAATTGTCCTGGATCTATCGAAACTTTGTTAGAAATTGCATCCGTGAATGAAGCTATTATTTGATAAAAACCTGGTATTTGTAATACCCTTTTCACACTAGAACTTTAAGATCGGATGTTAAAGTGAATGTGTCTTTAAACGCTAATGTGAAACCGTATGGCCTCGTCTAAATACAAGCGATGTTTAAGATAGAGATCTGCGTCTTAAACATCGTCCGCATTGCCAACATAATTTCTATTATAAAAAAATACTCTTTGAATTTGTGCTGTGAACATTTTATATTATCATAAACAAGAATACTGTATTATATCGACGTTATAAGAAGTTTATACTTATTGTTATAATAAAATTATTTATTTTAATAATGTGTTTAATAAAATACAGAGCTACAATAATTGAGATAAAATGTATCGACTTACATGTTAATACATATAATAAATATCCATATTTGTTTATAATAATTCAAAATGTGCGTCTGCGCAGACAGTTCAAAACTGGTAATTTCATGACGGTAACTTAAGGACAAAATTACTGTAGCTGATGACAGCACCGGAGATTTAAACATCAAGTGTGAAAGCATACCGATGTTAAACATCGGTGAACTTTAAGTTCACTCGTCTTAAAGTTCTAGTGTGAAAAGTGTATTAGTCTAAGTAAGCAGAAATATCTAGGAATTAAAGTTTGAATTTAAATTTAATGAAGTTACAAATTTTAAAAGTGTACTCTTAAAATTTGAACTTAAAAAAGTTTAATTTTTACTTACAATTTTATCTTTAAAATATCTGTCTTATTTTGATATCTTTGACTTAAAGTTAAAATATGGTCAACCACTATTGAATTAAGTAAAAGATTTCAAGTAGATGTTATAAAGAACTACTGTGACTGTAAAACGTTAATCGTTAGAAATTATTTTTTTAATTACTGTCAAAAATTCATGCTTTGAATAGTGGTATAAGTGAGGTTTTAGCTCCTGTCACAACGTGGCTTGTTACTCATGCATTTTTATGATAAATGATGAATAGCTAGCAGTATTTTGTCAACCTTTCACACTCGAAAATTTGTATAATTTAGTTTACTGTCAGAACCGGACTAAAAAATAGTACGTTTTTCACGTTCCACGTTCAAAACTAAACACTGGGTAATATGCATCGTATTAGTAAATTATTAGAAAATTTACTTTTATTTACTAATCACAAAAATTTTACTAATTGATTTTGCTTATTCTTAGATACGTAAATTTTATTTCAGTTTGTTAGTTTTGTATAAGAAACTATATGGTGTGCATCCCCTTAACGGTTCTTTATTGAAAGATAAGGGGCTGTTATTTCGAGGTACACCTGTATAAAGATTAAAGGGGCCTTTCTTCTAAATACAGCTCTGTATGCGGATTCATTGCAGTGGAATGTGCTTTACATTGACGCTTCGTCCATTACCAATGCAAATTTCTGTGATACTGTGTGCAACCCTACATTCTCAAGTCTCCTAGTAAAACAAACAAAAATTAATAACTTTTATCCTGACCGCGTAAAGCTTCAGTTTCACGTTCCAACTAAAAACCCTGAATATTTTACATAAGCTAACTTCATCAGTATGATACAACTTTTGTATTATTTTTACATAAAATTTAAAGGAAAACCCTGTATCTACAGGAAAACTAGAAGCTTCATAAAAAAATCTGTATAATATATCTGCAAATATATAATGCATAACTTTCAAACATAAAGTCCATTCACGATAAGAATGATGTGACGTCATAGTTGAAAAACTTCATGTGTTTCCAATTCGGTAATTGTCAAAAAAATTAGGTTATATCGAACTACTTCTAAAACGAGATTAAAAACCTTTATTCCCTATGGAAGAAAGGAGCTAATGTGAATTATGATGCAGAGCAGTTCTTTCCAACCGATTTGTTGCAAAATTTATGGTTTAAATCAGCGATTCCCAAACTGTGCACCGCGAAAATATTAAAATTTTCCTCCAACTGCGTTAGTTAGATCAGTTTTTACTTGAGGTACCGCGGAAAAATTCTGATATATTAAGGGCGCCGGGAACCGAAAAATTTTGGGCACCACTGGGTTATAGGCATCTAAAAATCTCCGTAGTTATTTAGGATAGAAAAAATTTGGGGCTTTAATCGTTTAACGCGTTTTGAGATTACGATTTTTTTTTTAATGGTATAATTTACATTATTTTGAAAATTGTGAATTAAAAAAATTAGAACTCAAATAACGGTTAAAGAAAATGACCTGATATTAGAATTTTTGGATTCCTGGTAGTTTATTTACACTAGAAAAAATTTGAGGCCTGATTCGTTTAGCGTATTTTAAAATTATGACAAATTTTAATATGTCGTGATTTATAGAAATTTTCTCAAAATGTATCTCAAAAACGAAATGAGATAAAGACCTGCGGTTGCAATTTTTGAAATCTTGAGGTCCTGATTGACTTGTAAACATATTTTGAAAGAATCAAAATTTTTGAAAAATTTTCATTTTTTTAAATTTTTTATTATTTTTTTTAAATCCTAGCTATAAAATGGTTAGGGATAGCAATCTGCGGTTTGAATTTTTAAAATTGATCAAAGTGACGACAAAAAAAAATCTATCTAATTCTTGTATTCTATGCACAAGTCTGTTGCTGCTTATTTAGGGTTTTGTAGATATGACCAAAAAATCCTTATACCGTCATTTTGTCGTCTATTTGTCTGTCTGTCTGTTCGGTAAAAGATGTAACAAACGGCTAAACCTAGAGAGTTAAAATTTGGCATGCTTATACAACTCTTTGACCGGCACATACGAAAAATACTAAAACATTTAAAAAACATATCCCCTTAAAAATATAAACAAATGTGCTCATCTAAAAAAATATATTTTTTTAAAAATTCTGAGTAGGGTATCAAATGAAAGCCCCCTGGGGGTCGCGACCCCCACTTTGAGAATCACTGCCTTAACAGACAGTGTGGACGTCTCCTCAAACTGGCAATGTCACTTGGCTTTGCCAACTAGCATAGTGTAAATACAGCTTTATACTTTTATGTTCCATTTAACTCTGAGGGAATAAAAATATTGAAGAAGCGTATTTGTGAATAGATGGCACTAAAGTCGCCCACTCCTCTGGAATACATTCTACATAAAGAGTTGAGAAATATTGGAAAAATACGAACGTATTTTATTAACACTTAAATGTAAGCATATATGTGATGGGAAGATATTACTTTTTGTTATCTTTGACTTTTGATTTGCCCTTTGAAAAAATCTATAAATCATACTTTTGTATCAATTGTCTGAAATATTTTGCGACTTATTGTTAAGTTTTATGAGTTCGGGATTAACAAGTGTTGCAAGGAAAAGGACGAGAGTAGATTGTGGTTTAGTAATATATATATAACGTATTATCTGAAACGCAAAAATACTTTCTAAAAGTATAATTTAAATTGAAAGATGTCAGAACATAAATTTCATTATTATTTATGTACTTACTTGAGAACTGATATTAGTAATAATTTTATACTAGTTATTATTATACAGTTACTCAGCTTCTTCTTCTTCTTCTTGTTTCACTATCCTACTGAATGTTGACTATTATTGTTAAGGCTATAATGGTAAATGGTGCTGTTTCCATACCAGCTTGGAGAGTTTTTAATTAAAACGTTTTCCCCTTCCGGTCTTGGTTTGTTTTCTATCCAGTGGCGATCAGTTAAGGCCCCGGGCGCAGTAAGAATATTGAGCCCCTCAATTAGAAAAAAGTGTAAAGTTAGGTTTTTGCGGGGCCCATTAGAGGTCGTGGCCCTGGGCGCGCGCCCGGTGCGCCCGCCATTAAATCCGCCTGTTACTCATAACATCCCTCTTATCCTTTTTCAGCCCTCCCCCAAAAACATTTTTAAAAAAAGATTAAGACTAAAACAAGCGGATTTTAGCCCTGATCTACTTTTGGCAAAAACTGGAGCAACTTTATTTAATTTCCAACATCTTTCTGAATTCATATACAACATCATACCGAATTCCAATGAAATCTGTTCATAAATAAGCGAGTTAAAGACATTTCTTAAATTTGGAGGCCTCCGGAGGCCTCTGTGCTTTATATATCTAACTTTCCTACACCTACGTTTAAAGATTACCTAATTCTACACACAGGTGCAAAATATCAACGATATCGGTCCATAAATAAGCAAGTAATAGCCGTGCTCTACTTTCGGCCGAAACTGGAGTAATTTTTTAGCATCCCTCTACATCACAGATGTAATTTTGTGACCTTATAAGAAATTTAAATAAAATCTGCTCGTAAAATAAGCAAGTTATGGATAATTTTTAAATTTGCGGGCCTCCGGAGGCCCCCGAGCTTATTATATTTAACTTTCGTGCACCTACGTTTAAAGAATACTTAATTCTACACCCCGGTGCAAAATCTCAACGATATCGGTTCATAAATAAGCGCGTAATAGCCGTGCTCTACTTTCGGCTGAAACTGGAGCAGAAATTTTTATCAAAGTCCGAATTTGGCACTTTTAAGGATACAGGCAGAAGCATCTTCAAGTCCTGATTCCAGAAGTGTGATGTTTTTGAAAATCGGTTCATAAATAAGGAAGTTATAGCTATTTGAACTAGTTTTCATTTAATCTGCTCTAGTTTCAGTCTTAATCCGCCAACTAGACCGCGGATTAAGTGAAAACTAGTTCAAATGCCTATAATTCCCTTATTTATGAATCGATTTTGAAAAAAATCACACTTCTAGAATCAAGACATCAAGATGCTTCTGCCTGTATCCTTAAAAGTGCCAAATTCGAACTTTGACAAAAAATTCTGCTCCAGTTTCGATCGATAGTAGAGCACGGCTATTACTCGCTTATTTATGGGCCGATATTGTTGAGATTTTGCACCGAGAAGTAAAATTAGGTAATCTTTAAACGTAGGTGCATAAAATTGGGATATGTGGTGCACACGGGCCTCAAGAGGCCCTCAAAGTTGAAAAATGTGTATAACTTCCGTACATATTGACTGATTTGGATGAGATTTACTATCGGGGGTAAAAGTAAAGTCTTAGTGATAAATGTTAAAATTTGGAAAAACAGTTTTTGCTGAAATTGGAGCACGGCTGTGACTTGCCTATTTATGGACCGATATCGCTGGGATTTGGAACAGTAATGTGCAATTAAGTAATTTTTAAGGTTAGATGTAGGAAAATAGAATATGAACAAAACAAGGGCCTCAGAAGGCCCTGGAACTTTGAAATGCGTCTGTAGCTCTTATTTATTGACTGATTTGATTGAGATTTACTATTGGGGCTCAAAGGAAGATTCTTACTGATAACATCCTTCTTATCCCTTTTCAGCCCTCTCCCAAAAACATTTTTTAAAAAATTAAGACTAGTAACATCGGATTTTAGCCCTGATTTACTTTTGGCAAAAACTGGAGCACATTTATTTAATTTTCAACATTTTTATACATCAAAAGGAGCCTTCATACCGAATTCCAATGAAATATGTTCATAAATAAGCGAGTTGAGGACATTTTTGAAATTTGGTAGTTTCAGGAGACCTCTGTGTTTTATAAATCTAACTTTCCTGCACTT
Source organism: Liopterus haemorrhoidalis (assembly GCA_963971575.1). Lineage (NCBI taxonomy): Eukaryota > Metazoa > Arthropoda > Insecta > Coleoptera > Dytiscidae > Liopterus > Liopterus haemorrhoidalis. The sequence continues at coordinate 61,718,432 of OZ020614.1, forward strand.
ACGTTTAAATATTACCTAATTCTACACCCTGGTGCAAAATCTCAACGAAGTGGCGAATTTAGGTCAGTTAAGGCCCCGGGCGCAGTAAGAATATTGGGCCCCTCAATTAGAAAAAAGTGTAAAGTTAGGTTTTTGCGGGGCCCATTAGAGGTCGGGGCCCCGGGCGCGCGCCCGGCGCGCCCGCCGTTAAATCCGCCTCTGCTTCTATCTTCCCATATATGATTAATTGGAACAGTCTATATCTAAAATGTCGCATTATATGATTGGAACTTGCTTTTTTTTCAGTTTTTTCCCCCTAAAGATTTTATGTATCAACTAATGATATTTTTAGTTTTCTTCTATATACTTATAATTTCCAAAGCTTCCAGCTTTTTGCCCATAATTTTGTTGAGCATGTTTCCATTCCGTACAGCAAGATGGGGAAAACGTAGCATTTTGTCATTTAAAGTTTAAGTTTGATATCTAGGGTTTGGTTACATGTTAAAGAGTTTATTAAAGAGATAGTAAGTGCCCCACCACAAGATAATACTTTTACTGGGTGCACTATTCCGAAATATTATGTATTTACAGGGCCGGCAGGAGCAGTGTATGCGGGCGCCGTTGCGAGGGGGGCGCTGACGTGAGACTCAAAAGGGCGCCAAATGCTAAATGAATGTAAAAGTAATTTAGAGAAATGCAATTTTAGAAGTGAGGATCTTATTTTTAGGTTTTCATTTGACATGTAGAAGTGAGGACCTTTTTTTTAGGTCTTCCCCAGGGCTCGAAAAAATCTAGTTACGCCTTGCTTAGGGGCGCTCAATTAAATCTAGCTTACGGGCGCCACAGACCCTCGCGCCGGCGTCGCTACAATATATTGATGGTCTTATTAGCGTAAAATCCTCAGTTTGTTTTTAAAATTGTGTATGGGTAACATCTGTAAGCAAAAACCTAGTCGATACCTTGTTTTCATCATATTCTCATCTGTCCTAAGAGATATTGAGGAATCCGTGAAAAAACATTTTACTCGTTTTCACCACATAGGGGTCGAATTTGAAAAAATCCATTCACTTACTACCTACGAAATCCTGAATTGTTCGATTCACACTTAACATCAATATTTGAAACTGTCCCAAATATAGGGTTGTCCTAATTAACCGATGTCCAAAGTTCCGGCAACCGAGTAGATTGTGTCATATTATCCGTATTATAATTTGTCGACTAGAACCAGTGATGGGATTCAATTTGCTCAACAACCGGTTCGCAGGGGTATTTGTTTAAAAATACAAAATTCAAAATAGTATATTTATTTAAATTAAACATTAAGATATGTAATTATTTTAAATATTGCCAAATAGCCCTCTGGTTTTCAGTTACTTCTACTTCCGTTTTTGTTTTTACACGAGGATCATCCGAACTGTGGTTGTGTCTTAACCAATTCATCACTATCGGTACTGGATCCCAATCTATTAAAGGCAAACCATCCAAATTAATAACCATTATATTACTTATATTTGAAACGATCAGCCTGTTTCGTTTTTCTGTGCATATATTATTCATAAGGCTAAAGCCTTTTACAGCTTCTGCTGAACTGATGGCTATGGTCATTCCCTGTATCTAAAGCATTGTAACAAGCAGTTCGCCGAACTTAAAATTTCTTAACAAACGGTTCGAGCGAACCGGGTGAATCCCATCACTGACTGGAACTTTTTAAAAAATTACGTTTTTTTATTGAGCGGTTCTAGTTAAAAAAAAAAAAAAAACTAACGAACCTATATTTTTAAAAACATAATTCAATATACTCCCAATATATGGCATCACCCACTGTCAAACAGGCTGATATTAAGCTGCTGTCGCCATACTTAAGCCAATAAAAATAAAGTATCTGTCAGATCCTTAGTTACAACACAAAATGTCATTCTTTGTTAAATGGTCGTCATTTAGCGTGTTAATTGTATGTAAACTCGTGTCAGTTGCCAATAATTAGTGTCTGTTTATCCCGTTGTAATAATATTACAGTAACACTTATAGCTGATGTATATACAGCAATTAGCAATGTCGAACGAAGGTATAACAATGACGTCATTCACTTGCAGCGTCAACCCTTCTGGAATAGGGGAAATTAGAGCGACAGTGGCGGTAGCCGCTTGAACGAAATTAAATGATTATGAATAAAGCATGCAAAAATAGGGTCCGTAACTACGACGTAACACCGCAAATTGCAATGCTACATCAGTAGCATAATTTTGTATGCGCATAGCATATCGTTACATAATTTTAAACGGTCTGTCCGGATTGAACGTGCATCTACAATGTACAAATATCTAGTTTTATTCCTGATTCGTAACGCGGCTTCTGTTGGATGCTGGATAGTGGCTGTTAGCTCATGTCACGTCGGAAGATTAATAGACCCATAGTAGAAAACTCGTATTTTGAGCAATTGCGTTTCCATTATTGTTCATTTTGCCAGGTCATTACATTCGGCAGCACCTCTAACCTCTAATTTGTTCTAATTATTTGTTCGGTTAACCGTTATGACCAATATGACGCTTATTTTTTATCTATTACACATAAACTCTATAAATCCGAATGTCGAATAACGTTTTTCCGAACAAACTGTTTCGTTAGAGAGTCGTAGGAATTAATAATAGCTTCTCTACGTCTAAGAAAAGTCTTCAAACTACGCTCCTCGGACATTTGTTCAATATGAAAAAGTTTTGTTTATATCAGCGGTTTCTAAATTTATTTTGTCGTGGAACCCTTAAACTACCCACTTAGCACACGGAGCTACTCTGAAGTAATTTTGAAGTGATATAATGCCAGTTTCGGACATTCTAGCGTGGAAAGAATTATCTTAACGCTACGTACAACCCCCAGAGATTATTAGTTTCTTATACTAAACTAACAATCTGATATAAAATTAGTGATAATCTATACATTAAATTTTGCACAAAATTTTTATCTATCTAATAGGATATTTTTGATTGTAGAAAAAATTATTGTAAAAATGTTATTGCTCAATAACTTAATAATAGGTATCACACAACAATGTTCTGTAATTTTTTAAATATATTTGTAGGTTTCAAATAAGTTTTATATTTATATAGTTTTGTGTAGAAATGTTCAAATAATACGTCGAAACTTTTTTCGCAGTTTTGTTTATAGTTTAGAACCTTCGTTGAAAAATATTATACTTGAAGATAATGAAATGTCACTTGATACGAGTATTCTTTAAGGGGGGGGGGGTCTGATAACCACATTTTAAGCATATTTTTGTGATTTTTTTTCAAATCTATGGTTAAATTTATTCATTTTCAAACTAAGTACATATATAAAGTATGTTTTGAAGAAGATACAAAAAATTTTGAAGGCAAAATATGGCGAAATGAGCCAGCTGTGGCAAATCTTCTCAGACTCCGGGAAAAAATTTAGATTTTGCGGTGACCAGCAGAACTCGTCACTGGATCATCTGAAATCAAAAATCCAAAAAGATTTTGTTAGTTTATGAGTTTACCGAGGTAATGACGTTGAGTTTTTATTTTTAAAATGATTTTTCAGTTTTTAGCGATACTTAGAAGACAAAAAAAATTAATTCCCCCTAAAAAAAACCTAAAAATGAGTATATTTGTGATTGTTAAATAAAAAAAAAACATGAAAAAAAAATATCTCAACGTCATTACCTCGGCAAACTCATAAACTAACAAAATCTTTTTGGATTCACCGCAAAATCTAATCTTTTTTCCCGGAGTCTGAGAAGATTTGCCACAGCTGGCTCATTTCGCCACATTTTGCCTTCAATTTTTTTTTGTATCTTCTTCAAAACATACTTTATATATGTACTTAGTTTGAAAATGATGCGAATTTTTTTCCGTTTAGGGAATTTTGTAGAAAGGACGATTGCATGATTACTACTTCTTGATTTTGAACAAAGTATAGTTTCATATTTATAATACAAACACAGTATATTAAAGTGGTAATACAAATGTTCTCGGTGGTGTGGAAAATGGTAATAGAAAGGTTTAGAAGCTCTAGCTTTCGATAGCGAGTTATTACAGATATACAAATTACATATCGGACGTGGTTACCATAGTAATTATTTACATCAGAGTTTCTGAAACTGTTGGCCTCAACCTCCGAGGGGACGCAAATTGTTTTAATTAGACTGGCAAAATGTTAATTTAGAGTTGCAAATCTTACAAAATAGTTCAGTAGGTAATTGGCAACATCGGGGACAAGAGAAAAGGGGGCAGCAATATTTTTCAGTTAAAAAAACAAAAATTAGAAATTCTAAAAATAGATATCTAGAAAAACTAAAAAGTTATTAGACCTTTTTCTTCCACAAACTTCTTTTGTTTGCAATTTCTATACTCCTCATTTTTAGGGTTTTGTAGGTATGACCATCAAAAACCCCTTATAACATCACTCATGTGTCTGTCTGCCTGTACAATAGAAATTGTAGCCAAACCTCTGAACATCGGGGGATAAATATGAACAAACATGTATATAATGAAAAAATAAAGATTTTTTAAAAATTTTGAGTGTGATCTTAATGCATTAATATACACATTTTTATTTTTGTAAAATCAGTTTTTTTTATGGAATTTTCGACAAAAAGAAGTCAAAAACGTTTTGTCCCCTGCCTTATTTTACAGAGGGATGATTGATCTGAATATTTATTGATATAAAAATTATTATTATTATTTAACTGTAATCATAAACACAGGCTGAGTACTGATTCTCAGCAGTTGTGTTCACAAAACGCACCCATTTATAGTTAACACACTCAACAGTTGCGTCCGCTAAACGCGGTCATTGTTTCAAAACGTTTATTCACATGAATTTGCAAAAAGATTTGCATTTACAGATGTCATTTTCATTAACTTTTTTATTTTATTTTTTTGATAACTGTCATATGCATATTTCTATACACGTACATGTTACAAAAAATGGACAAAATTTTAAGCGACGTCGCAAAACTGAATGTTGCAAAACCGAAACACATTTTAACACATTTGTGTTAAAGTAATTAAAAATTACATTATCTATTAACGGATTTTATTACATTACGCGGGTTTGAAGATGAATAAGACATTATTTTACATTTAAATTATTACTTTTGACATACTACCTTCTTTTGTGGATATACATCGCTGTCAACATGAGAATATATTTTGTGTAATATAAGTGTCTTATTTACTATTTATTTAGTAATTTATTAAATACACTTTTACAAATACAAAACACTATTTGAATAGAATTAAAGGAATCTGCGATCATTGGCAAATTGCAGTAGCGTAGCTTGAAATTCCTCTTGGGGGGATGCATTTTTTTTCAAAACATGCATTATTTTTATTAAATTAAACCACATACTTTATATCAGTGTTTCTCAACCAAAAACGCACAGCGGACCAGTATAATATATAATTTTCTAACGCGAACCACTAATAATAATTGTTGGTTCATTTTTTGCAAGAAAATAAATTTATTTAATGTGCTACTAAATACATTTATTTTATTGGTAGAAAATCGTAGAAAGTTTGCAGAAAATAAATAAAATATAAATTATTTAGATAATAAATGTGCATAAAATATAAAAACTGCAAAAAACACATATAAAAACTTTCGCGGACCACTAAAATTTTTCTGGGGACCACTGGCGGTCCGCAGACCACCTATTGAGAAACACTGCTTTATATTATGAAATATATTTATTCTTTTCAAAAGAAATATATATCTAACTATTATCACAATAAGAACCAAAATTTATTTCTACAGAAAATATAATAAAAAAAAAACATTACCAAATAGAACACAGTAATTTAATTATTATCAGAATATATAATCAATAAATAATCATAACAATGATCGTTGATGTGTTTTCTTCATTTCATTTATTACTGCATCTTCTTCTACATATGTTTCCCAATGAACAATAATTTAACAAATTTATAATAATATATAGTAATAAATAGGATAAGTAGGTATAAGCTGTTCACGTTTGTAAGAACAAAGTAAGAGGACTTTTTGATTTCAATAGTTTGCACCTTTGAAACTGTGTCATATTGGTATTAAAAAATGGAAAAAAATGAATTTGACATATGTCATAATAAAAAATGTTACTCTATCTTAATTATAATGATCATAACCAAAATATCTAGATCTGGTTTGTCCTTACTAAAGTGAACAGCATATATGCTTCATTTCTTGTAGATTTACTAGATTTTGAAATCTCGTGACTTTTAATGATGGAATGGGACTTTTGACCAGTTCTTTTTTACATTGTAAATCAGGATTTTATCAAATTTGTAGGTTAAGATAACTTATCAGTTTAAAATGTCAGTTTCATTAGAGCTTGACAATGAATTTGTCAATTCATAATCAAATTTGACATTTGCTGTTGTATTTTGTGTAGATAAGCCAACATCAAGCCGCGCCGAGGTGTCAGACAAAAATTGCCGCCCCTAAAAGCCAAATTTAGCAAATAATATAATAATTTTATCTAATTTGCCGCTCCCTAGGGCCTGTCGCTGGGGTGCTTGGCACCTCTAAGACGCCCGCTTGGCGTGGCCCTGGCCAACATTAAAATATCTCTTCATATTTAAAATGCAGTCAGGTAATATTGAAAAGAGAAATTACTATCTACTTCCACACTGCGTTAGGATATGGACTCTGTTCCTTTCACGTAACACAAATTCAATTGACTGAAATGCTAATGGTAAACGTAAATAGAATTATTTTAATTTAAGAATGCATGTTTGCATGTTAAATAAACAAATATTCGCCTGAAGATTTTGTTTTACTACAATATGTGCAGAGGCTATTGTCAAAATGTTTGATTTCATCCGACAACCCATAGTAAACCATAGTTGTCAAAGTTTTAATACAATTTATTTTTCAATATTTTTGTAGAGAATGAAATTCTTACACGCGTTTCAGTTCATTTAAAGTACCAACATAAAAATATAATTCATATCTTGTCAAATGTTTATAACCTAGCTATTAGATTTGTAAAATTACTGATTTACGTACAAAACGCAATTTATATATTCGCTTATTCAAACCAATGATCAACAAAACACTATTAAACACGTGGTAATACAAAATATTTACAAGCGTAATTTTAATGTTGGTACTATTGTTAAAACTGTCTACTGCGCATGCACCGAGTTCCAAGTTGGATGTGTTTTCAAGAATAGTTGGATCAAATCTAGTTTTGAATAAAGTTGACCTTGACTACATACCGTGTTCTACACTGTACAATTTCACTGATTTATTTCTAGTACAAGTTCTAGTCAAAGAAATAAGTATGAAAATTTGATGAGAATTGTATAATGTAGAACACGCTTAAGAACCCACTAAGAAAGAATTTTTCCAAGTTCGATCCCTATGTGGTGAAAAGTAGGAAAATGTTTTGTCACGGATTCCTCAATATCTCTTCAGACAAATGATATATCGACTAGATTTTAGTTTACAAAGATTACCCATACACATGTTTAAAAACAAACCGAGGATTTTATAGTAATGAGACCGTCAATAAACCGTAGCGAAGCACGGGTACTCAGCTAGTTACATTAAAATTTTGATAATAAGGTGTTTTATAAAAGTAGTTTGTAACTAATGTTGTAAATTAGCCGTGAGAGGGTTAAACGAAGGTTTAACTTGTATTCAGTAATTAATTATGGTCACTGGTGACGGTGAGTAGTGTGGAGTGGCGAATGGAGAGTGCAGAGTGGCGAGCGGCCAGATCGAACAATTACGATGATAAACCTTAACTAATAGTTACAAATTAGCTAGGTTAACGTGCTGAAGGGAGATTTAGGGGAACTTTACCCTTTGGGGACTGCATAATTTTTGAAATACAAAAACCAACTTTGTAATCTACGCAATATGTAATCCGATAAATACGGTTAAGATGGAAAATCTTTACATATATTAATAGGAAATCAAAATTTTGTATGTGCCACACCACCAATTATCCTTTAGGATCAGCAACCATAAAACAGTTGAAGGAGGTTTGTTGGTTAAGTTAAGTATTTAGTGTCCAGCAACTAAGGCAGTGGTCATTAACCTTTTCGAAGTCGCGGAACAAAAGATGTTGATTTTTTTTTAGTATTCCCTTACACCAGCGGTCGGGGAACCGGGGTAAATTACCCCAAATGGGGTGAAAATGAAATTTTTGGGGGTAATAAGGAAATTTTTCCAATTTGCTATTTTATAAACGTGTTAGCGCACTAAGGAAAAGGACGCCATTGCGAAGGTGAGGACCTTTTTTTTTGTTTTGCTCATCATTTAGATTTTGGGAGGTGAGGACCTTTTTTTTTGCTCATCACTTAGATTTTAGGAGGTGAGGATTTTTTTTTTGCTCGTCATTTGGATTTTGAGAGGTGGGGACCTTTTTTTTGCTCATCACTTCGATTTCGGGAGGTGAGGACCTTTTTTTTGCTCATCATTTAGATTTTGGGAGGTGAAGACCTTTTTTTTGCTTGTCACTTAATTTTTTTTACAAGCCAATGGGGTAACGTCGGTGTAAAGAAATATATCTTTGGGTAATGGGTAAAAATGTTCCCCGACCCCTGCCTTACACCAATCAATACGAGCCTTTTTTTGAGCTTCGGTCAAATTATGCGGAATCCATCGAGAACAGATCTTTTTCACAGCTAAATGTTCATGCAAAATCGAATGCATTGCAGTCTGCGATATGCCGAAAAATGCCTCTATCCAGTGGCGGAGCGATGAGGGGTAGAGGGGGACAAATGGGCAGACAGGGGGGCGCCCGTCTTCACTTGAAATTTAGAAGTGAGGACTTTTTTTTTAGATCTTCTCTTGAAATTTTGCCCTTGCTGTATAAGAGCGCCAAACAAAGACCCCCGCCCCAGTCCTGGTGATTTTCAATTAGGGGCGCTGATTTACCTGGTTGTCCCCGGGCGCAGGAATACCACGCTATGCCACTGCCTCTATCTCAGGGTGAGTCACATGCCGATCTTCTTCGATCAATTTGCGCACAGCAACGTTTTTTTTTTTTTGATAACAACCGATTTTCATCACTGACAGACGCACGACCACGACGAAATTCTGCAAACCAATTGTAAACAGTCTTTTCTGATGGTGCTTCATTACCAAAAGTTGAACGAAGCGAATCTATGCATTGTTGTTGAGTTAGGCCTTTACTAAAATCGTAAAAACTCATCCAACGAAAACCTTCACGAGTAATATCAATTTTTTCACAAACTTTAACGTTTTTTTACGCTCACTGTTAACAAACTACTCGGCAATTTATAAGCTGCCACTGATTCCACAATAACAAATGACAAATTTTACGAATAATATAATTTACGAATACATTTCAATATTGCCATCTAGTGGTCGTTTCTAAAAACATATAAGGTAACCCTCATATAGGTTGATGTTGTTCCATAATTAATAATGCTAAAATAACTCAAACGGTAACGCTCGTGCTTCGCAATCTGTTAACCGGTGTTCAAATCACTAGAAATATTTTTATTTTTTAGACCAAATACATATAACTAACCATTATTGCATGGTTTTCATTGTGCGTGAAAGCTAACCGCTCTAGTTGGTTTACGGATTAACGTTTGCGGCTTGTAACTGAGTTTTTCGTCTGATTTAAAATCGATTTTCATATTTCCATTTACTTTCAATTACGAAGTAAGGAAAATAATTTTGTAGGGTGTAAAAAAATCGATATTCGGTTTTATCAAATTTTTTAAGGTTCAATAAACGTGATTTTTTCCTTCAGGCTTTAAGTAAAAAATATATTGCCATGTACCATAAGGGAGCTTTTAAATGAACAACGTTAATCGCAACAACTTTACTTAAAGCTTATTATTCGTTTATGTGTAGATATAATTTTAAGAAGAGAACTAAAGCTATTAATAAGAATAATCACAAGCCTGCGAAATAAAACTGTTTTCTGTTTTATATTTAAAACACGATTTAACCTTCTATTGCCTCACTATTGTTTAATTGTGCAAGTGAAGATGTATATAATAACACAAAAATTGATGTGAAGTGTGAATATTCACACATTTCAGGGTTTCGCAGGTATATAATAAGTGAAGGCGGTATGCTGAGTGTGTAGGACAAATTTTACTTTGTAGTAATCACGGCAAAATGAACGATATTTTTAAAATAATTTATCGTCTGTTAATCATATAATAAGACTGGTTATTAAATTTACGCTCATAAAAATTAAATACAACATTTGTCAAAATATAACTAGAATTTTGACAAAATAATTTCAACATAATAAAAATGCAAAAAAAAAAAACAGAAAAAATAAAATTCACTCCGTGTACTCGAACCCGAAACCCTTCGTTTTCCAGCCAGTTTAAGAGTGCTCTAACGCATGTAGCCATCGCACGCCATGCATGTGAGTGTCTTACATTGGTATAACTTTTGTACTTTGTGAACCAAAAACCACAAAAAATGCGTTATTTTCCAAAAACATAATCTGATCAAAAATTCCTGTTGTACTATTTCGGTTCACACCAATATACATTACTTAGAATTTTTTTAAATTTTTAGTTTAAACCATCTGGGCTACAGGGTGTGCGACAAAAATTTTTTGCACATTTTTGGCAAAAATCGCATCAAAATAATTTATTTTGCAAAAATAAAAATTTGATCGTTAATCCACGTACTAAGGGCTTTCATTTGATACCCTACTCAGAATTTAAAAAAAATATTTTTTTTCGATGAGCACATATTTGTTTATATTTTTAGGGGGGTATGTTTTTTAGATGTTTTAGTATTTTTCCTATGTGCGGGTCAAAGAGTTGTATAAGCATGCCAAATTTCAACTCTCTAGGTTTAGCCGTTTGGCTACAATTTTTACCGAACAGACAGACAGACAGACAGACAGACAGACGACAAAATGACGGTATAAGGGTTTTTTGGTCATACCTACAAAACCCTAAAAAGAGGGTACACTTTTCTTAACATCTTTACATGTAATTTATCAATAAAAATTTGTGAAGAAAAGTGTACCCTCTTTTTTTGTGTTACTTCTATTGCCTGTTTATTTTAAATTTTAAGTTTTTAAGGTATCAAACAAGAATAAATCATTTACTGTACTGAAATATTTATAAATCAAATAAGACATTGTTGCAGAAAGAAATATGTTTCTGAAATTGAAAGTTATGTATGATTTTGATACCGGATTCACTGATTTTACTTAGATACGCAGCAAATCGCAGATAAAATCGCTGGGGGTTTTCACATGGAGAATATATTACTTGCAAATGAAATTATTATATTGTGAACAAGTTTTTTTGGAAATATGATGCCGGGTTAGTACCCAAGAGTAAAAAAATTGACGTGAAGTATGAATTTTCACACATTTCAGGGTTGGGACAAATGACCTGGACGCCGGCATTCTGGGGGCGCCGAAATAAAGAACGATAAGGTGATTTTCAGGGCCGGAGGAACGCAGTCAGCGCTTGATGCCAGGGGGTGCCAAAGTTAAAGGGAGAACCTTTTTTTTTTAGGTCTTCACTTGAAATTTAGAAGTGGGGACCTTTTTCTTTAGGTCTACTCTTGATATTTTGCCCTGTCTGTATAAGGGCGCCAAAACCCTCGCCCCGGTCCTGGTGATTTTCAATTAGGGGCGCTGATTTACCTGGTTGTCCCCGGGCGCAGGAAACCACGCTACGCCACTGAGGGTTTTGTAGGTATGCCAGTGAATGATGATTGTTAGAAGGCCAAACGATGAATGCCTGTCACTACATAACACAATTGCAAGTGTTGGTTTTAAATCAATAGGCACGACAAGAAGGTTGCAGTTAGTTTTTTCTACCGTGCATCATATATCTCTAATAATACCATAATATATATTTTAACGCATTTTTTTTTTTTTGCAAAAATATCATTCAAATCCAGACTTGGCAACACTGCGGGCGATCTTTTGTCACGCAAGAGCATAAAGCCTACAGAGACATTGTTTATATTGCGACTATATGAAAAACAGATACTCTACTAGAAATGGAATCCCAGCAATCGGCCAGTTATTTATTTATTTTCCTAGTCGATATTTGCAATATATATTTACGTACCTCTTCTCTATCCATAACAAAATGTATCCATGTATATACAGATATACTTTTTTAATTTTAGCTACGATATTAAATTAAAATCTAAATACTTGGCAAAATTTAGTCAAAATGAAATGTATTTCAAAAATCAATTACCGTTCCTTAATCTGCACTTAAAGAGCTTCCATTTAATATCCCCACAATAAAATTTAAATTAAAAAAAAAATAATAATAATAACACAAAAACTGTAATATTTTCCAAAAACGAAATCAGATAAAAAATTACGTACGTTTCCGGTTCATAGCAATATACATTGCTTAGAATTTTTTCAGATTTTTTATTTAACCCCTTAGGGTTAAAAGGTGCGGGGTTTTTCGTACTTTGGAAAAAATTGTATAAAATAAAAACAAAAAATAAAAAACACTGCCCGGTCCTTTATCTACGTCTCGTCTTAAGAGCTTTCTTTTGATACCACACAATAAATTTAAAAAATATATATATATATATTTTATGACGACACAAAAAAATCAATATTTTGCGAAAAACCAATTAGATCAAAATTTCCTGTTGAACTATTTTGTTTCCCATCAATATACATTATTGAGATTTTTTTCAGATTTTTGGTTCAACCCCTCTGGGAGATATGGTGGGGGACAAAAGTTTTTTGCCATTATATTGACAAAATCCCCATAAAAAAAAGATTTTTCAAAACTAAAAATTTATTTGTGCATCCACGCATTAAGAGGTTTCATTTGATGCCCGAATCTAATTTAAAAAAAAATATCACAAAAATCGTTTCAGTGTTACCATGCTGTAATTAATATTATCATGGAGTGCAATGATTTGACCCTGTTTTCCTATGTATGCTACTTTTAGTGTTAACCCGTCTGTGGGAATAATTGGCCAACAGCATAACATTTTTGAAAACAATTAAGCCGAAGCGACCCTAATTCATAAAACAATGAAACCGTTATAATTAAATAATTTCTATTTATAACTAAATAAATCGAAACGTTATATGCGAAAATGTGACAGTTTGTGGTAATAAAAGTTCAATTGTGGGTATAAAAACATGTCATAATCCTTGTAACAATAAGTATAATAACGGTAGGGTTGTAAGGAATCTGTCGGAAATGGATTTATCATAGAGGGTGGTTAGGTCGATGGTGTACGGTCGCCGGAGCTGAAGCCGAATACCGAACACCGAATGTCGCCGCGCCGGGATTAAACTAAATACAACATCGCATTTAGCCGTGTCCACAAGTGACAGACAAGTGTTAGGACTGCGGTCACCGTAACGCTGGACCACCGCGACAGCCGCATTTGCTCAACACATTACACCAAAACTGAAATTGAAATGTGTCATTTTCACAAGCACTGATAGTACACACGTACATACACAGTTACTATGTGTAGGTATTTAGAATCAAGCGACTGCCCCAAACAAAATTTACGATGTTTACGTTGAAATCATCGTAATACAATTGCTGGTAGTATAGCGTCGATCATTAATTGTATTTAAATTGTCAAGATTGCTTGCATTTTACACCGTAACTAATCGTTAACTGTTGTATATTTGTTGTACTGATACGTCATTAGTTAAATAAATACTAAGTGAGCTGTAATTTACTCCTTTACTTTGCTAAACAACAGATTGTTATTAGATAAATATCACAGCATATTGCGGCAACTTACCACTAGTGTTTCTGATTTCTCGACATTTTTCATTTCTCGAGAAATGAAAAATTATTAGAACATATATCTTTTCAGGGTTTTGTAGGTATGACCAAAAAAATCTTATACCGTCATTTTGTCGTCTGTCTGTCTGTTCGGTAAAAATTGTAGCCAAACAGCTAAATTAGAGAGTTGAAATTTGGCATGCTTATGCAACTCTTTGACCCGCAAATAGGAAAAATACTAAAACATCTAAAAAACATATCCCCCTAAAAATATAAACAAATATGTGCTCAACGAAAAAAAAATATATATTTGTTTAAAATTTTGAGTAGGGCATCAAATGAAAACCCTTAGTGGATTAACGATCAAAATTAAATTTTTGTAAAATAAATTATTTTGATGCGATTTTTGCCAAAATTGTGCAAAAAAAAAAATGTCCCACACCTTTAGACCAGATGGTTTAAACTAAAAATCTGAAAAAAATCTAAGTAATGTACATTGGTGTGAACCGGAATAGCACAACAGGAATTTTTGAACAGATTATGTTTTCGGAAAATAACGCTTTTTTTGTGATTTTTGGTTGACGATTTACAAAAGTTATATAGCAAAGGAGATTTTACTTGACAGATTGATCGATTGAGAACCGATAAAGAAATGTATATCTATTTCACACAGTTTTATGTAAGATGTCAAGAACGTATGTCTGATTTTTACTGTAACGTACGTTCATAGTTTTTGTCCTTTTTTGTTATATTATAATATAGTAACTTCAACGTATGTCCCTTTGTATAAACGCGCGCGCTTTAAACCTCCGACCACTAGATGGAAGACAGGCCTGTCAAATGAAACAAATTGTATCTCTTTCTCTATTTCTAGCTTTGTCTGTGAACAAATGATATGGCTCTATTCAAAAATGGAAATTTTATTGCTATAGTTCTCTCTCATTGAACCATATGCTTTAAATAACCGTCATCTGTCAACTAAAGTCTCCTTTACTATAGTTATGTAACACACTAGACTAGAACAGTGTTTCTCAACCAAAAACGCACTGCGGACCAGTATAATATATACTTTTCTAACGCGGACCACAAATAATAATTGTTGGTTCATTTTTTGCAGGAAAACAAATATATTTAATGTGCTATTAAATACATTTATTTTATTTATAGAAAATCACAGAAAGTTTACAAAAAATAAACAAAATATAAATTATTTACATAAAAAATGTGCATAAAAAATAACAAAACACTGCAAAAAACACATATAAAAACTTTCGCGGACCACTAAAAATTTTCTGGGGACCACTGGTGATCCGCGGACCCCCTGTTGAGAAACACTGGACTAGAAGACGTATCATGGTCTGATGGTTAGCATGCTCGCTAGCTACCCAGAATTCTAGGGTTCGCTCCTGGGCAGAGGAGAAAAATAAACTTGATTTTTTGTTTTTTCTTCATTTTTATTTTCTTTAAATTATTTTGTCAAATTCTAGTTATATTTTGGCAAATGTTGCATTTATAATTATAATAATAATAATTTTTATTTTTTTTTATGCTAAAAACTAATTGTAAACAGTCTTTTCTGCATTGTTGTTGAGTTAGGCCTTTACTAAAATCGTAAAAAATCATCCAACGAAAACCTTCACGAGTAATATCCATTTTTTTCACAAACTTGTTTTTTTAACGCTCACTGTCATGAAACTACTCGGTAAATTTATAAGCTGCCACTGATTTCACAATAACAAATCAAATTTTACGAATATAGTAATGACACATTTCAATATTGCCATCTAGTAGTCGTTTGTAAAAACATAAAAGGTAACCCCCGTGACTAATTCAAATGTATCTATATGAGATCCGTTTAAGATGCGCCTTGGAGAAACGGTTACGAAGTCGGATACCAATTTTTATTATTTACGGATCATCCGCGGAGGTCCGAGAGTCCATATGTATGCCAGACGATTTACTATATGTTCATTGACCCTTGTAATTTTTTTTTAAAATATGAAGTGACAAATTCTGATGAGGGTTAAAATAAATTACAGGCCAATGAAATTGTGTGTATTAGTATAATGTTACCCTAAATATAACACGCACATGCTCTATTTAAAAGGTATAATATAAAAGATACATATTAAATTAATAAATCAGTTTCATAATAGGGAATTGTTAAAGGACTCGGTAAAAGTCAAATACGTTGAGTGACTTGTGCACACCTGTTTTCCAGATGACTGCACTAAACACTTATTTTGTTGGGCATTGGTTCGACAACAGTCTTACCGTTTCATACCGGAACTTACCGCATATTATATGGAACTTTGCTAAATAATACGAAGTTTTAAATGGCCAGCATTTTTAAAAGAGTGTCTAATGGTATTCTTTTATTTATTATTTATGACAGCTTGTTATTTTATATAGTACTAGTTGCCCCGGCTGACTTCGCTCGGGGTCAGTTTGTTATTATTGACATATTTTTTTGTAATAATATCTTTGAAATTATTTTACAATGGTACAATATTAATGCGGATACCGTTATTTTGGACGTTTACTATTGCTGATAGTACTAGGCTAGAATAGTACAATATAATGAGTATTAGTATCAAAAAGATATAATACTTCATGAGTATATAAAATATATTCGGAATATATTTTATATAATCGAATATATTTTCCTTTTTAGGGTTTTGTAGGTATGACCAAAAAATCCCTTATACCGTCATTTTGTCGTCTGTCTGTCTGTCTGTCTGTTCGGTAAAAATTGTAGCCAAACGGCTAAACCTAGAGAGTTGAAATTTGGCATGCTTCTACAACTTTTTGACCCGCACATAGGAAAAATACTAAAACATCTAAAAAACATATCCCCCTAAAAATATAAACAAATATATGCTCATCGAAAAAAAAAATATTATTTTACAATTCTGTGTAGGGTATCAAATGAAAGCCCTTGGTACGTGGATTAACCATAAAAATTTTATTTTTGCAAAATAAATTATTTTGAAGCGATTTTTGCCAAAATTGTGCAAAAAAAATTTGGTCCCACACCCTGTAGCCGCAGATGGTTTAAACTAAAAATCTGAAAAATTCTAAGTAATGTACATTAGTGTGAACCGGAATAGTACAACAGGAATTTTTGATCAGATTATGTTTTCGGAAAATAACGCATTTTTTGTGTTTTTTGGTTGACGATGCACAAAAGTTATAGTTATGTAACACACTATATTAGAATGCGTCTCCTGGTCTAATGGTTAGCTTGCTCGATTGCTAAGGTTCGCTCCCGGGCAGAAGGGGCAATTTAATTTATTTTTTTTCCATTTTTATTTTGCTTAAATTATTTTATCAAAATTATAGTTATATTTTGCCAAATGTTGCATTTAATTTTCAAGAGCGAAAATTTAATAACCAATTTTTTAAACATAATTTGCTGGTGGTTTCCGAAACTGCATTTAACCTGTACTGCATTCTAACAATTGGAAGGTCTATAGCAGAGGTCTCTCACCTATTTCGGAACCGGGTCACATTAAATAAATGTCGGGCCGGATAACTTGAATTTAGCTCTTGGCGCTTGATTTTAAAAACAAGCTTAATAATAATGTTGTTTATTAATAAAAATAATAATTTTAAGACTCGGATATTATTTAGTTATAGTTATGTTTTATTTTGCGATTTTCTGATTATTTTAAATTGCTGTTTCCATGTAAGTAAACTTTTTAAAAAAATTCCACGGGATGGATGATATTTTCTTTCGGGCCGGATTTGTCCCGCGGGCCGTAGTTTGGACACCCCTGGTCTATAGGAACAGCGCGATATATCAAACTATCGCTTCAAGGTCTCTGTACTTACATGGAAGATCCGTATCCACGGATCAGAAAACAAATAATCCCTATCTGTATCCGTAGATCTGGCTTTATGTGATCCGGCACATCTCTGTTTACAACACAACTTTTTTTTTGCTCCGGGTCAGAGTAAGGCGTTAGGTGGCAACCCTACCTATAAACTTGGTTCTTAATACATTTAAACAATCAGAAACGAAAAGAATCTGGACTAAAGATCGATTTTCCGATCAAATATCCTCTTTATTTGGTCATTTAAAGTCTAGTTTTTCATTAAAATAATACATTTACTAAAATTTATTGGACATGTATTTAGAGTGAATTTTAATGACATGTTACAAACACTCATTTTATGACATTCGATTATAATTTAATTACCGTACAAAATTGGTTAGTTCGTCTAGTCTAGTCATTACTTTATTTGTCATGTTAATGAAATGAACTGTCATTATCACGCTCTTTTATAGAAGCCACTTTTGCAAACTGCTGTAAAAGATTTGCGTAGGTAAACTGAATAAAAATATTACAAGTAATTTTTAACTTGAACAATTTTATAAATTTTTATTCCTACAACTCTGAAGGTGTTTCATAGTTTGGGAGTTACTGATCTAATGAAATTCTTGTCCATTTGAACCTCGTTCAGTAGTTTTCAAACAACCCCACTTCCGGTAAAGAAGTTTATTTACATTATTGAGCTAACAATAGTTCTAGAAATTCAATAGGTTTTGACCAAGTCAATTATACTAAGATGCTGTGAATAGTAACACCCTTTTCTAAAGTTTATTTAATTTCTAACCTTTCTGACCTGACTTATAGAAGCAACAAGCAGACACAGGCAATATAACATTTTTTTTTATTCATGAAAATCTGAGTTGATCCCCTTGCCATTCCTTATTTCAGAAAATATGTTGTGTGTATAAAAAATATACTACAAAAAAACTAGAATATTTATGGGAACACAATAGTCCTCTGAATAAATAAATTAACTATGTTTAGCTGTCTGGCGATTGTAAATATTTCGAATTTAAAAACAACTTAATTTTCACACATAGACAAGTATTTTTAAAATTCTTCAGTAACATAAAATACCGAATTTCCAAATAAATATTACTGTTCACGGAGAATATGCAGTCGATGTAAACATTACAACTACGTCACTTTTGCTGTGATTAGATGAAAAGTAATTAAAATCACTTTTAATGTCATTTGCACGTTCTCCGCTAACAAAGTATAGGTAGTGTGTGGGAACTGCTTTGAAATGTTTTAAGTTTTGTTACTGTACTTAAGTAATTCAAGGGTATTCCTTTGAATTAAAATGTGTTTAAGTTAACGTCCAAACAACTTGTCTAAATTTGTAAAAAGCATTGAGCAACTTTTCATATTTTTAAAATGCGAAACAGGTACTTGTATTGAGAACAAGTTATTACGTATGTTTGTTGTAGCGGTGTATATTTAAGTGCTGATTGAATCTGCTATGTATTTGGTAGGCAGAGTAGAGAGATATTGTCAGAGCCTGGTACCTGGACAGTAGACACTGTTCGCAGTCTTGATTCTACATTCTTTTATCCTTTGTAGTTGCAACCGTTTGTCTTTGACTGTTTTACATACAAGAGGAAACAAGCGCACGGACTGGCCATCTATTTCAGGCATGCGGGAGCCAACCGGTCTAACTTAATTGATTTATATGGACGAATTGTGTGATTTGTCGTCCTAGTTTGGCAGTTCATTCATTGTCTATAATCGGTCAACGCCAAGTTTCTTTTTTCATAAAAAACAACTATAAAAACAAATGGCTACATTAAATTTAAATCATATCCCGTCGTTTTTTTTTAATATGACTTTTATGTTTTTACTTAAAAGTAAAAGACATTTTCTTATTACTTCGTTTAAAGCATAGATAATATAAAAGTTCATTCGTGTTTTTTTTTTTTTAAATAGCTTAGAAAGAGGTACGTTGTAGAGCAGGGTAGACTGAGTTGTAAATGTTATTAATTTGTTATGTGTAAGACGTTGCACAAATAATGCCATCTGGTAACATATGTCACAGTAAAAGCCTACCAGGCTGGTCGTGATCAGTGAGAAGTCCTATGATCTGTGTATGTGTGTGTTCCCAGTTGGAGCGATGATTGGAAGCGGTTTTGGCGGATGCGGTTATTCTTTTTCCTTGTCCGGAGCAGAGCCAGGATCAAGGATGCTATCCAATGCAAATTCTCGTACGTTAAAGCCTAGCTTCCTCTTTGACAATCGTAAGTGGTATTCGCAATTTGTTAATATTCATTTAGCAACACAACTTATACTAGCATACAACACTTTGCTTATCTAAACTGCCGGTTATACTCGCCTCACAGAAAAATAAATATAACGTGTAACGCGCAAACAATTATCTCGCTATCTTAAGACCTTTTTTAATATAACTTTATGAAGAGTATTGTCGATTAACGAGCCAGCAGGAAACGTCTCGGCGCCCTAGCGTCCCGGCGCGCTCTCTCCCGTTCTCCGCTTACAGTCGCCCGCACAAGGGTTCGCCGTACAAGTACCTGCACTTGTGTAACATTGTTTTGTAAACTTCTACACGGTTATACTGTACATTTGAATGGCCGTACATCGCCACGCCGCAACACCGCTTCCCTCATTATTTGTTTTATCTCGCCTTCATAACTTTATTCTTTCAGCGAGAAGCGAGAACCTAAAGATAACCGACTTAAATGTCCATCTGTTTCGATAGTGATTTCCCTGCGGAACGAGCTATCTGCCTCTTCTTTTTATGGTCAAAAATCTCTTCTTAGATCTCTGATGAAATTAAATGCCGAGTTTTAATGTTCATTGGCTGGAAAAAAGTTCATATCGTCACATTGCCCTTTCGCCGTGTGCTCTCGCTCGGCAGCCCGGCAGCCCGGCAGCCTAGCCGAGCCAGGCCTCATCTTGTGCCTTTCCCAAAAGAAGGGAATTTAATTAAGTAAAATTACACTGCTTGTACTTTAATTATGTTAGTATCAGTCGAGGAAAGAAGTATTTCTCTGTTTTTCGTGTTCTTCACCTCTCACTCTGTTCCCTTGCATATCGCTGACACTTTACGACTTACCGAACAACAATACTTCTCTCTTTGTTTATTCCTTCTAGTTTGAAACTTGAGTTACAGATCGGTCTCTGCGCTGCGCTGACCCTGGCTCTCGTTTCTTTTTAAAGTATTTTTCAACTCAATATTTTTTCCTTGTCGATTCGGCTTGTTTCGCATCTAACAGATCAAAGACATCCCTGAGATCAGAGCTGGCAGCCGACTCACGCGTGTTACAATCGCCCGCTATCTATAAGTGTGAAGCTTTCCCGGTTAAAGAGATTTGTTGGCGTTGTATCGTTGTCGCGTTGTCACAATCGCCGCCGGTACGCTACACCACACTATGAACTAATGGCTTCATTCCGCTCCGTCTCGCGCTGATTTAGAGAGATTGCCCAGCCACCTTCATACTGGACCTCCTGTCGCTTTATAAAACTTCTCTGCTTGTGTTCAAGAGTAGTTGCAATTTACTGCTTCCTGTAATAACGAACCGCTGCGGTCATAGGCTTTCATTACGCTATGCGAAAACTTGATAAATGATTGCAGGTTCCTGTTGTAGCATGTTGTAATATTCTACTTCGCATAGGTAGCTACTGACGCGGGCCGATGTTGGCTGCGGAGGATCGCGACTTGCGGATGCTCAATTGCGGGAGACGAACTGCTTAGTTACGCGTCGCAGGAATCATTTTCGCTTGTTTTGTAAGAACGTTCCCTTCCTTTTATTCTTTCCTCTCCTTCTTTATCTCTTCAACGCTTTCGATTTTTCGGTGTCGCTTTTCACATTATCACACTTGGCACGTTGAAATCTGGTACGCCTCGAGCTCCTTAATGAAATAGGCAATTAAAGCGTTAAGCGTAAGCCACGACCGTGAACATTTTAAATAGCGTCGATAACTGTCGCTCCTGATTGCAAACGAGACGTCCCCTGTTTTTATTGTAAGACTGCAATATAAGACAACAAGCTTGACGTTAATGTCCGTGCCTGTGTCCGTTTATACGTTTTACGGAAAAATACATCGCGTACTTTATTCCTGAGGGCAGTTCTATATGCCGTTTAACGCACCGCACCCTCCTCGTTCCACTCTCAAGCGATCATTCTTCAATCTAGTTTTGTTCCAAAGCCAATTTATTTGAGTATAACCACCGCGGAATCGGAAGTGAGCCAAGAGAAGCATACATGGGGCGTTCTGAAGTATTTCATGGGTATGTCGCCCTACTACCTATTTGTTTGCTGTTGTCGCCAAGATCGACATCGTTTTATATTATGCCGGTATTACCGCGCGGAATAGATCCTGCAATCTCTATTGTAATCTTTAATATTGTCCTACATCCGTAAAAAGGGAACTATAAATAAACAGCTAAGCAAAGGGCTTTAACTCCGTCGGATTTATTTTATTGTTAATAACGTAATTGTTATTTGCTACAGTTAATATCAAATGATATTGATATTAATAGATAAGAGCTGTAATCTTCTAGATAACTATGGGGGTAATAAAGGACTTATCCCTCCTTTATTAGAAATAAGAAATTAATCGCTGTTGAAGAAATGCTTAGCTCACAAATTAATTTCATTGCTGACATTATTATGTTTAGTTTGCAAAAAGATGTTAACATATATGAACATAGCTACATACAATAGTCATCCTCAAAGAGATAGGGCGGTCGCATACATTCGACACATGAAATCACAGTCCGTGTTTCATTTTGATTCATTTTATGAATTGGTTATTTGCGCGAACTAACCATGCCGATCTTCTGACAACTGTACTGGAACAGGTCAGAGCTAATCAAATAACGAAAATGCATTAACGCGTGATCCTTTAACGGTTCCAGTCTCCCCCAACATAACACATAGTGTCGCTTCGCATCCCCTTCCGCCGCATTTCACGACGACATCCCGGACAGAGCGTCACCCATCACCCATCACACGATGTCCTAACAGAAGGCAACGGGCATCGGGCAAAGGGCCCCGGTCCGAGCCTGAGTACTGAGTAGCTCATCACAATAAAATAAACACCCATCACACATCTTTCTCCTTCTCTGCACGGATGGACTTGTGATTCATACAAATAAGACAGCTGGATAAATGCATTATAAAAGCTTTTCATCTCTCATTTTTACTGTGTTTTTACAGTTTAACATTCTAAAACGTCAAAAATATACATTCATATAAATTCATTGATAATACTTTTAGGATTTCGTAGATATAACCAAGAAATACATACCGTCGCTTATATGTCTGTCTGTCTATATGATATTTCATTACACCGTGGAAATTTGGTACGCCTATACAGATCTTTAATCCGCATATAGAATAATATACTGAGAAACAAAATACATCGTGCGAAATATATAAACAAGTATGTATTTCTTGATATATGTACCTGTATACAGGGTGTTAGGTAAATGTCCGGCACAATTTTAAATGCAGCATTGTTGGCCCATTTAGAGCTAAAAAGTCCTCAACCATTTTTGGATAAGATGCTTATATCGCTTGATAATCGACCACCGCAGTACCACCGTTTAGGAACCACTAATATTTTGTCTGTTACAACAATCACATATGTGACTGAGATAAATAGAAACCATGGAAACAATTCCGTAATTTTATTTCAACAAAATGATTTTTCAATTTTATGAAGAAAAAAGAAATAAGAAAAACTTTAATATTAAAAATTTTAGATTATGACGTACACGTACTTTGATATTCTATTATTGAACTACAATTAAAATATTTTTTACTCTATGGCAACTACACAACTTCTGGATTAAAATGAAAAATTTAAAAAAAGTCAGTGGTTTTCAAAATTTGGGGCAACTTTTTGTTTTTTGGACGAAATTCACATTTTAGAGAAAATTGGCAAAGGAAAAATCGATTACATTCTACGTCACCATGCTGTCTTTTAAATTGTGCCGGACATTTACCTAACACCCTGTATAAGTATATGTATAAAATTAAAGCTCTTCATACGTGGATTAATGAATAAAATTTAATTAAGAAAAAATATTAGTTTATGTCAAAAATGTGTCAACATTTTTTTTATCTCTATCTCTAATTTTTGATCAGATCTTGATCAGAATCAGATCAAGACCGGAAATTTTTTGAAAAAAAAAGAATACAAATAATAAAAACTAAATAAATAAATAAAATTTAATGTAGATAATACTTAGATAAATGGATACAAATGATTTTAAAAAAATTGTTGATTTTGATGTGATTATAGTAGAAAATATTGTCCCAGGCATCCAGCGGTTTGTTAACATGCTTCACTTATTAAATACCTACGAAATTCTGAAATGTGTCACACTTCATGCCAATTTTTTTCTGTAATAAATATGCTACTCGTTATAAACTGCTACAATGTGGATATATTGTTTTGATGGTTAGCTGGTTATGATACAGCATAAGACGTTAACTAAACCGTTTCTTCCTTGGCAATGTCATAAGTCAGTAGTTGCCACTATTTCTTATTATAGCCGATAGTTAGCTCTGGCAGTTCTTGGGTTTTACGGCGTTTGTTCCTGTTGAAAGTCTCACTTTATTTTAAATAAACCAAAAGCAATTTCAGGTTTGTTGCAACCTATATTCTACTTCGTTAGATAACAGCTACCCATCTTTGTTTTTCTTGTCTACCAGGTCCTTGAATACGGCAATTTGCCAACAAATTGCCCCGATAACATTTGCGAAATTGCTTCTACTTATCCTGCGCTGACATATAGTTTCACACATGCAAACCCGTCTCTAACACATGTAAGCTTACACGGTGTAAACTCTAAACAAACGACAAATTTTCATTGCATATCAGATACCCTCTCCCTTTAGCTGATACCGACCCTAAATTCCCTCGATAGGATTTACATGGCCTATTTAGATATTTTTAAAAATGCAACACACTCTACTAATCAGATTTAAAATTGCCTTGGTTTAGATTGTTTAGGGAAACCAGATACAAGATCTCTCTACAAAAGAATACAAATATTTACACTGCTCATTGTTTGTTTTATTATTTCGAGTTAAAAGAAATTCAATGTAGAAAAAAATCAACAGATAACCCAATTGTTTTTGTTCAGTTTATATACTATTAATTACCGTATTTGCCTACGTATGAGTTAGATCAAATTTTCTCAACCATGCGACAGATCTTAACGCCCCCCCCCCCCGCATAATTGTTCGGAGGTGCAAAGAGTTTTTCTTATTTAACCCTTACGTTACGGTGTCCTTTGGTTGCGGTGTGCGGTATAAATGTACCCCATTTTTATTTTATCGTAAAATAAATAATTTATTAATAATTTGTATTCAGATTTACTATGGAATATATTAAAAATGTTTTTTAGCTGAAATTACAATATTGTCAATTGCAATTTTTTCATACGTCCAACATTCATAAAATCCTCTTTCATACTAACTAACTAAATTTCTAGTAAAGCATAGTATACGCCCAACCTGAAACGTCCGTCCTGTCCGACGTCCAGATTCAGACTGAAGCGGTTGTTTAGGCGGTAGCTGCTTTGCAATAATCAGAGAATTCACCCGAGTTGACTCCGCCCTTTACTTAAAAATAACCAATAAAATTCATGAAAAATAAATTAATTAATATTAGGTGTTTAAAATAAAAAATTAAAAAAATATTTACCTACATTGTTACACCTACAAGTAGGTAAATAAAGTATTTATGGTATTTATGAAACTCAAGAACGATTATTTTATTCAAATTTTGTGGGGTACATTTTAAGAAAGATAATCAGCGTTTTTATTGAAGTAACGCAGGAAAACAATAAGATTATGACGGTCTATTTGCTTTAAAAATAATAAATCGAGTATGAAAATGGTTACATTATTAAATTCTTCTTCGTTTTTTTTTTTTTTTTTTTTTTTTAATGGGGCCCCATAAATATTTACCACCAGGGGCCTACATTTTTACGTCTAGCAGAGCGCCAGCTGACTTAATCCTCCCTTATTTCAGACGAAAATTTGTCTAGCTCTGAATATTAAAATTGTTATTATACATTTTTTACTTGATACATAATAGTTTTACACTAAAATTCTCTAGAATTATTTTCAATTACTCAGGGGCGGCTCGTGTATAGGCACTGCGGAACTGCAGCACCTCCTATGTTTGTCGATATATAAATACATTTAAGTTTGTAGTATAGTAATGAATCAGGATAGGTTAAATGCACTTACAATGATTCCATCTGAGAAAAAATTACTCAACAGTCGCACAGACATCAAAGAAAATTTTATTGACCTTTTCGCTAGAACTAAGACGAGAAAAATTGATTTTATTTTTAAGTAATTTTGGAATATACCAAAATGTAAATTTATGGATAAGAAACAATATTTTTTCATATTTATTTATTTTTTTTAAATTTTGATAACTTTTATGAGTTTGAAAATTTCGAAAGTTGCATCACCCCCGCGATTTCAAATCACGAGCCGCCACTGCAATTACTGTATGATAAGTTGTTTTCAGATTCCAAATTTAATTGACAAAAAATATCAATCTAACTTTATTATATGGGGCAAGCTCTTATTTAAAAATATTAAATTGTATTTTTTTGTGTGAAAAATTCGTGAATTTTTATTATGTACGCAAAAAATCTCTCAATTAAGCGGATTTTGTTCCTAGGTAAAGATATTAAAATAAAAAATACACTCATCTAAATGGTCCAAGGATATGCAATGAAGAAAAGAATGTTCATTTGTTACTCCTTAAAAATCCTACCATTATCATGTAAACAAAGTCGCCTGCGTTAACCGCCCGTGTGCAAACATTCACAAGACCACCCCCCATTAGAATCAAAACCAAATTGCGCAGGTGTGCAGTCTTTCATCAACACTTACGGTATTTGGGTTTGAACCTAGTAAAAGGCGGTCCCACGATTATTCGCATACGGGCGGCTGACATACACGCGGCAGTTGACTAAATTTAAACAT
Organism: Liopterus haemorrhoidalis; assembly: GCA_963971575.1. Taxonomy (NCBI): domain Eukaryota; kingdom Metazoa; phylum Arthropoda; class Insecta; order Coleoptera; family Dytiscidae; genus Liopterus; species Liopterus haemorrhoidalis. Next base: position 61,744,955 of record OZ020614.1, read on the forward strand.
ATTTCATTTCAGACGCGCACCTAGGATTAATGGGGGGGGGGTTGAAACCACCTTTAAAAATTCGAAAACTGCAATGGAAAGATGAGATTTGGCCCGCTTTCATCTTACAGATCTTCCAGATTGTGGGTTTATTAATTTTTATTGGTTTTAATTTTCTATATCTACCAATTTTGCTCTAGGCAGTTGTCCTGCTTGCATTCCCCTAGATCTGGCCCTATTTAAAACGAAAAGTGAAAAATTTGTATCAAATTGGCAGTAATTAGAGACAGGCTGTTAATCATTCAAATAGAAATTATTTTATGAAATACAATAAACAACAAAAATTAGTCAAATTTTTTTTATGGTAGTTATTCAGATTTATCCTCATCAGCTTTGTAACCATTCACGATCGAAACAATTTTTGCAGACCATTAATGCATGTTCCAAGCAAAAATATTTTGACACTGTTGTTTTTTATCATTGGAACTGATTTTTGTCAGTTGAAACCATATTGAGAAGTCGGTTGGGGTAGAGGGGGAGGTAATTGGACGTTCATATTCTGACATGAATCAGTCAATCAGAGACTTAAAAAGTTCAGTCCGTGTATCTTATGCCCGATGAAGGTTTAATAAGGGTAAATACCGTACTAGCCCGAATATAACGCGATATTTTTTGACCAATTATTTTCTGTGAAAAAATTGACTCGCGCTAAATTCGAGGTCTAAGTCGAATGTAATATAAACAACCCTTCTTATTAGTTCGCCTAAGCCTCCACACCACCATAAGAAAGGTGAAAAAACGGTCTTTGAAAGTTATTGATGTCAACTGGTTACTGTCATGCTTGCCGTTAATTTAGCGCCCAATAATTTAGGGGGGGATTACAAAAAGTAAACTTGTAACCGTGTAAAGAGTGTCATTTTTTAGATTTTTGATGACGTGAATCCTCACATATTATGGAAGACTTATTTAAGTTTATATTTGAAAAATAGATATTTTAAATAGTCTAAAAATGGTTAGATACGGTTTATTTTACAATTAGTCTGTTCCTTGACAGACGAAAAAATGAAAAGAAGAAGAGTATATTTTAATATTCGGTTAGTGTTTAATGAGTGAGAGAGAGGTGACGAGTTTGAAACCATGATTGATTACGACAGTGAGATATTTAACAGGTTCGCATTGTCAGAGTGGCAGTGATCACGACACTCGAGTCCAGCGGCATTAATACTGAGTTATGAAATGTTGTCCGTGCCGAGTGGCTAGTGTCGAGTGTCGAGTGTCGAGTGTCGAGTGTCGAGTGGCGAATTACAAGAAGTCATTCCACTTGTAGATAGTGTGTGAGTAGTGCGGCCGCGGGTGTCGAGTCGCGTTATTACCGTACTCGTTGCCGCTGTCGTGCTCGTGGCATGTTTTGAACTGTAAAATCACTAGTTTCTCCCACCGCCACAGCTACTGATGAAGATACCACTCAGTCGCCGCTACCGCCGTCGTGGTCGCCGCCCCCAGGCCGTCGGCCGCAAGTCGTCTTGTCTGACTCCGCCCGAATCCGCGCGATCACACAAACACGCCTTCCCGACTAGGCTAAATTTCGTTCAGATGTTCGCGTTCGAAACGCAACGATGCAATTTGATATATTACCGTACTTTACCCGCTTATCCTCGAAAAACTGTTAAACAAGGATAGGAAACGATTTCCTTTTTTATTTTCGCAGTTGTATATCGTCGTTTTCAAATTACATATCTTCGTTAACACAAAATCTTGAAGAAACTAATTTGCTGAATATTAAGTTTAGAACACGTTACTTATCTTACTACATATTTATGATCTTAACGTAAAATATATTTTGATTTTTAAAAAGTTTTTCCAAAATTTTAATAATCACCTATTCAGGATTTATAGACAACTATCAGAATATCCGTTCTTCGCACAGAATAAGTTCAATTAATGTGATTATAAAAGAAATATATTTATTTAAATAAATATTTTCAAAATGAACATACGTATAAAAATAATCTTGAAACTAATCAGGGTACAGTAACATTAAATAAATATTCGTGTATATAGTTTGTAGCACGGCTTAACAGCCCGTTAGTTTGAATAGAAATGGGAAATGTGAGTGCTCCAGTTTCACTGTCCTTCCACAATTCAAGATTTTCAAGGCTGGGAAATTGAAATACTAATTACGCACAAATTATAATATGTTAGCACTGTCCATATTTCAGTTCAGGTTCACTCGTATACATAATCTTTAGTTTGCTTTATTCAATAATAATCAAAGGCAGGGCCGTAACGAGGATATTAAGCGCTGGTGGCAAGTGTCAAAGTTGCGCCCTTTCGAATATTTTGGCGCCCCTATTGCGTATGCTGAAAATACAGTGTATGCTGGAAATTCAGTATATTTTATTCAATTTTGCTCACCTTTAAAAAATACAAGTGATGAGCAAAAAGAAATGATCCTCACCTCCGAAATACAAATGATGAGCAAAAAAAAAGTTCCTCAACTCCAAAATACAAGTGATGAGAAAAAAAAAGGTCCTCATCTCCAACATACAAGTGATGAGCAAAAAAGATCCTCATCTCTGATGACACAAAAAAGGACAGCAACTAAAAATTTAGCGTTCGTGCTGACAAGAATATCTAACACAGTGGCGGCGCTGGCTCTTAAAATCTGGGGAGGCCAAAAAAAATTTGAGGAAAATTTGGGGGGGGGCAGGAAATATTTTTTTGTCGTTTACTAATGAAAATATAAGTGAAGACCTAAAAAAAAGGTCCTCACTTCTAAAATATATTTCTCTCCAACCAATTCTGGAGGGGCCAACTGAGGGCCAGAGCAAGATTGGGGGGGGGGGGAAGTCCCAGGGCGCCAAAACAAACGGTTAAATATAGTTCTAAGTTTTTATTAAGTTTTTCTATTTATATTTAGATCAAAATGTCTATATTAATCTTGTACACATTAAATACAAAACTGAATTTAAAGATGCACACATTAATTGATTATATAATAATATTCAGTCTTCTTTTCGACTTCTGCAAAATATTTAAAGCATCATATATGCATATATTTGTATATAAATAACAAAGAAAGTCCATTTTAAATCTTCTTACTTGTTTAAAGACAGTGTTTCGGAGGGATTTTTTTCAATAATTTAAGGTAAAAAATGATCTTTCAGCAATACGTTGTTTACTGGTAACGTTACTAATATTTTTAACAGCTTCTATATTTGATTAACTTTCTTAAACATCTATAACTGATTTTGGTTGCACATTTAGATATACAATGAAACCTTGACTTACAAACTTAATTTGTTTCTGACCGTGGTTCCTGTCTTAAAAAGTATGTGTTTAGAAATTCAATTTTCCATTATATCTTATGAGAAATTAATTAATCCGTTCCCAGATTAAAAAATCATAAAGAAAATCAAAAAAAATTAAAAAAGACTATTCTCAACCAAGTGAAGAAAATGCAAAGAAATTGAGAAGTAGTGAGAAGGAGCACTATATTTCACTATTTTTCACTATAAATATGTAATTTGTATACCATTACATATTAATTTTTGTTTATGAAATTATCTGTTTTACATGATTTGTATGAAATTCATATTCAATTAAATTATTAAAAAAGAACAACTTTTTTGTGTCTGGTTTTGTGGTTCAGGAGTTAATGATTTGTTGCTTGTAGTAGTAGCCTGTTTCTAGTACTAGGGAAAAAAGTTAAAAAAGTATAATGTAAACAGGTTTAAATTCATTTGAAAATGAAAAACATCACGGTTATAAATAAAGGTCAAAATAAGATATGAAAATAGTTTGTACTTGGAAAAGTTTGTTTGTCGAGAGGTTTGTAAGTCGAGGTACCACTGTATTAGCAAATTTACTGAGCCATAACTAGTATTCGGTTATACCCCCTCCCCCCCCCCCCACCATTTTCGGTACGCCACTCATATTCTAACAAAAGGGCGCAGTTTGGCGGGTTTGCCCAAGGCACCAAAAGAGCTAGCACCGGTTCTGCTGTTGGTACCTTGTCATAAACTTCATCTGCGAACTTAATTATAAAATAATAGCTAACAGAGACGTTTAAGGTTCTAAAGTCGAAATGTACCTAACAAACAGGACAAATCTGTTTCAACAATACAATAAATATATATTTTAAAATAATAGGGAGTGTCATAGATGTGGAAAGGTGGATAATATAGTGAATTCAATCTAAACAAGGGAGAATTGAAAGGTGTAGGAAAAGATATGAGTTTTGCATATTGAATATGAGTTGTTGGTGTTGACGTTGCACCCTTGGTTGTGCACTTGTCAGTTCGTTCTCGCTGTAAATGTGGCAGTTGCGGTTATGTCCTGCCAACACGGTTGCGAACAAATATTGTGATAACACAATGTAATACGCACATTCCACACCGATGATAAATTTGCTGCAATACACAACTGCCTTTCTTTTGAAATAAAAGGATCATTTTACAAATGTTATCGCAGTAATATATTTATGGTCTCCTTTTCCCTTCCAGTCACCCTAACCGCCTGGCCTAACCACTGCAATTGTAACACTGCCACTGAAACTAGCAATTCTCACTCGCCGTCACCCGTCACCCGTCAACATTACCTCAAATATTGTTTCACCTCTATTTATTTTGATACATTTCGAGTATATAAAGTTTTAACTCTCACAAGATTACGATTTTCTTTGTATAGGGCAGCGATTCCCAAACTACGCGCCGCGGCGCCCTGGGGTGCCGCAGATGGGTTACAGGGGCGCCGCGAAAATATTTCATTATTCCTACAACTGCGTTAGTTAGACCAGTTTTTATTTGGGGCACCGCGGAAAAATTCTAATAAATTAAGAGCGCCAGGAACCGATAAAGTTTGGACACCACTGTGTTATAGTCATCTAAAAATCTCCGTAGTACAGAAAAAATTTGGGGCTTTAATCGTTTAACGCGTTTTGAGATTACGACATTTTTTTAATAGTATAATTTACATTATTTGTGAAAATTATGAATTAAAAAAAAGCACAACTCAAAAACGGTTTGAAACAGCGACCTCCGATTAAAATTTTTGGATTCTCCGTAGTTTATTTAATCTAGAAATAATTTGGGGCATTAATCGTTTAATGCGTTTTGAGATTATTTATGACTAATATTTTTAATGGCATAATTTACATTATTTGTGAAAATTGTGAATTAATAAAAATTACAACTCAAATAACGGTTAGAGAAAATGACCTGAGGTTAGAATTTTTTGATTTTTAGACTAAAAAAAAAATGTCAGGCTTAATTTGTTTAGCTTATTTTAAAATTATGACAAATTTTAATATGGCGTGATTTATAGAAGTTTTCATCTTCCCATTGACATATTTAAAACGAAAGGCGATAAAGACCTGCGGTTGAAATTTTTAAGATCTTGAGGTCCTAACTGACTTGTAACCATATTTTGAAAGAAACAAAATTTTTGAAAAATTTTCATTTTTTTAAATTTTTTATTTATTTTCTTTATAAATCCTATCTATAAAATGGTTAGGGATAGAAATCTGCGGTTTGAATTTTTAAAATCCACATAGATTGTTTAGTCTAAAAAAAAAATGGGCTTTAATAAACCGTTTATTAAATTTTTTATGGGCAGTAATCCAAAACCCTTGAAAATGACCAAAAATCGTAAAAATCGTTAAGGGGTAGACTTTAAATAAATTTAAACAAAACATTTTTGTCTCCGATTTTATTGAAAATTGGTACAAATATGTATTTTTGGTCATAGATCAATAAAATTTTGAAGTTTGGGCAAACATTTTGGAATTATTGGCGAAAAACTGACCCAAATCGGCTCTAACTCAAAAACTAGCAAAGCATGATTTTTTTCATGAAAGCACGATCGTTTTGTGGGATTTTTTTAAAAATTCACTTTCTGGACTCTCATCTACATTTCTTCCCAGAAGATCTGGGTGCAGTAAGTGATGAACATGGGAAACGGTTCCACCAAGACATTTCTGCCATGAAAAAGCGATATCAGGGTAAATGGAATTCAAATTTGCTTGCTGATTACTGCTGGATATTAATAAGGTACGCCTCATAAATAAAATATCGATGTAAAACATCAAAAACAACATTTTGAGGTAAATTAAAATTAATAATAATACGTCTATCGCTATATTTCGTTAGAAACCAACAATAATACCTCAGCAAAAAAATGATGGGTGATAGAAAAAATCAAAGTCATTTTCGGCTTTTAAGTCAAATTTGAAGTGGGATACACTATGTTTTGGCCATGTCACAAAAAATAAGTTCTATTTTGTTTACTAGTGTTATTTATTTATATAATATCTCAAGTTTTTCGAAGCGCATTTCGAACATCTGACCATTCGAAAAATTTATTTTCGAAAATTTAGCGTTAGAAGAATTTGTTTTCGAAAAACTCGCTTGAGAAAATTTTATTTTCGCATAATTATCTAACATTTACTGTCCAACAATTTTCAGTGAATCACTATGTAGATATCGGCAACCCGCAATACCGGTATTACCTACTTTTAGTATAGATATCAGGCGCAGACAATATATTTTGTGTACACTCATAGTTTCGTGCGCATTCGAACGAGTACATGCAGAATTGTATGGACGGGGACAAAACAAAAAAAGTTCGAGCAGGAAAAACGGCCGATATTAGAATTAACAATTCCGATAAAAGTTCGTACTAAAACTCAATATGTAACGATTTTAATATATGTAAATAAATTTAACTTATTCATGTGATTCTTTTTTAAGTATTATGTCAACAATATAACAAAAAATTGATGTGTAGTGTAAAATTTTACACATTTTAGGCGTTTTTAGGTATTTAGCAAGTGACTACTCTAATACTGCACCTGTAATAAGAAAAGTTTTACAATTTGTAAAAAAAAATATATGGGGACGAAAATGTTTTAACATTTAGTAAAGAGGAGCTTAAAAATGTTTATAAGTGACTAAAAATTGATGATACCCTTTTTGCTTATCACCAAATAGGTGTTTTATCAGCCCAGTTTTGCAGACCGCCTCTAAAAAAAATCTGTATGCGCCCCTGTTAAAAATCGATTTATTCTGGCATGATTCCCAAAACACAAAGATTGCCAAACTGAAAGTACATTGCACATTATAAAAAGTATTATTTGAAATAAAACTTTGAATAAATACTAATAAATATATGATAATGAAACAAGTATCTCATTGTTGGGAGACACCGTCTAGAAATGATTACTAACTTACTAATTACTGGTAAAACCTTTGAGAGAATTTTTACCTTCAAATACCTAGGCACCATGACAAATAAAATACATCTGATACAGCAAGTTACTCACCCAACAACTAAAAGAAAAGGAACCCCGAAAAAATCGTTTTATTGAGACGTTTTTCTTGGTGTTAAAACGTCTGCGATTATTATCTGATCTTCAGTGTAATGGTAGGCAACCCTTTTAGCAGTTAAGTGTAGACAGTTTCAGGGGTAATCGCAACTCTTAATATAACTTTGAAATCAAGGGTGTTTGGAATGCTACCAAAAAGATTTTTTCTTTACACTCTGAACATCTTTACAGTATACAGTTAGATTATTATTTATCTTACTAGATCTTAAATTATATACAATAGTTATTTTATTAACAAAATAATAAATATATTAAATATTATTTATAATAGATCAAAACGACTTATTTTTTAATACAATATATAAAGAAAAATAGGTTATCACAATATTTCAATATATGCAGATGATCTGGAAGCTATTTAAGTGGCAACAGAAAAAGACAGTATGGTTAATACGATCTGGGAAGGACGGTAATATAATGAGATTGAACATTTGTCTGCCAGTGGAAGGACCTAGTATTATGCAATATACTATATATATGAATCGCAACAAATGCATTTCTAAGAAAAGTTTCAAAAAGCTTATACTAGTTGCCGTCTTGGAAAAATTAGATAAAATAATATGAATATCTGATAGGTAGCTAAGAAAAATTTCTAGCAGTTTCAGTAGTTATTTTTTTCTTAAAACTCTGTACCAGAAAAGAAATAGTATTTTAAAAATCCTTGTGTATTTTTTGAAACTCTTGTGTTGCGATTAATTTTCACATTACCTAATTCATTTCCTATAGTTATTAAGTTATTTTTGTGTAAACATATCAATTAACAACTATTATTATTTTCCAGTTTCTTTAAAAAAAAAAAAAAAAACATGACGCGTTGTATGTCCATATACACTTCGGTAAGATTTGTTATATTTCGTTACATTTCGGCAGTGGCGGATTAAGTTGCTTGGGGGCCCTGGGCGGTAAAACTAAAATGGGCCCTCTATTATTTTAAATAGAATGGAAATATTTGTATATAGGCTTCGGTGGGCCCCGCGGCTTCGTGGGCCCCGGGAGGCCGCCCAATCCGCCCACCGCTTAATTCGCCTCTGCATTTCGGAATCTCGCTTCAAATTTGTATTAGACGACAGCATTGACGTCATATAATTATACTGCCTCATTGGACGACAGACACGTACGCACCCAGCCACCCAGGGACACACGTTGGCGTATTATATTATAGATTAAATTAGTAAATTCTTAGAGAATAAATCTGCAAAATATTGTTTATATCGGTCAAAGCATATAGGAGTATCTAGAGTTTCTTGTTTATTCCTACGAACCTCTAGACATTTCTACATGTAATTATATTCGTAGAATATTAGAGAATAAATCTGCAAAATATTGTTCATATCATAGTAAGGATATAGGATTGTCTAGAGTTTCTTGTTTATGCCTACGAAATCCTAGACATTTCTATATGTAATTTTATCCACAGTTTCTTAGAGAATAAATCTGCAAATATTGTTCATATCGGTCAAAGCATATAGGAGTATCTAGAGTTTCTTGTTCATGCCTACAAAACCCTAGACATTTTTATATGTAATTATATTCGTAGTTTCTTAGAGAATAAATCTGCAAAATATTGTTCATATCAGTTAAAGGAAATAGGAGTGTCTAGAGTTTCTCGTTACACTTCGGTAAGCTTCGGAATATTTCATTACATTTCGGAATCTCGCTTCAAATTTGTTTTAGACAGACACGCACCCAGGGACACACGTTGGCCTATTATATTATAGATAGATTTTAAAAATGAACAGATGGAGGCTGTGGCTTTTAGGCTAGTTTTCCTGATATTACAATATTGCAATCTGGAAGAAATTAAAAAGTACATAAGCATGGTCACTGTCTGATTTGCTCAGGGGCGACGAAAAGTGGGTTTTCACATGGGCGGCTAATTATCCAGGATTGACACTGGCGAGAGCTCAGTGAGGCCTTTAGTGGTCCCACTGTCAATCCCTCTAACTGTGTCCCAGAAAAGAGACAGAAAGGGAGAGAAACCGAGAAAAATGTTAATGGCATGTAAATCAAATAACATTAACTCAAACCTGAATACAAGATCCTAAAATTATTTTTGTAAAGGAAAATAAATCAATAAGAGCGATGTTTATTAAAACATGTAACAATAAATGTAATAATTTTCGTGATAATAATAAGCCGTCCGCTTACACGGGGGATAACACAATGAGTGGCCGCATAGCCACGAGATACTAACTGTCTAACTGTCCTGTATCTTGTAAAAAAACGACGTATAAGAGTTGACTGCTGTCACCGTATTGTGTACAATTTACTACCTCATAATATGTTATTAAAATCCGCAATGATTGATGGAGTTTTGCGCGGCATTATATGTACAGAATGTAGGGTAGAAAACTTAACCTAACCGCACTGAACTATGAACAGTAACATGCGTGGACGCGTTCTTATTTCGAAAATTTATTATTTGTTTCCTCATTTTCATTCTGGTATTTTGATGTCTGAATTATTGCTTTCATATCTCATTTAATGACAACTGGTAAAAAAAATTGAATTGTTTGAAAAGTGACGTTTAAAGGAAATTTAACAGTATTACAGTTTTCACCAAAGTGGATTCCAACGGGGTGTTCTTTAACAGTAGATAAGAATATTTAAAATTTAATAAGAATAGACCATATTAGTGTGACGTCACATAAAAGTACTGCCATCTGACGAAATACCTTTGCAAGTTTTTGGCTGGTTTAAAAGACATGTGTTATTACTTTTGCTATCTTAATTTTAATGACTTTTTTCAATTTTGAAGCAAAAATATATATCTTTGATAAGTATATTATATATATAAAAGCCCTAATTTCTGTGTGTCTTAACGTAACGCTATGTTTCTGGGTGCTAGCGGGGCTTGAGTACTCCGACAGCAGCTCGGTTACCGAGACCAGAGCAGTCAGTACCTTGGTTTAATCAAAAAATGTTGTGTCAATTGATGTTACATTTAATAATTTTTGTTTACTGTTTTTATTACGTGTGGTTCAAAGTATACACTTCCTTTTTTTTTTTTAATTTATAAAAATATTAAGATAACATAAATTGAGAAAAATGGAAGATCCTATAGCGAAAAAGAGGCGATTAAATAAGGAGAGGCAACAGAGATGGAGAAATCGCCAGAAGAATGAGAATTCTGATATGGTACGACAGAAAAATAAGGAGAGATATGTACGTCGCAAGATTTATTTGACTCCTGAAGAGACGGATGCACGTCGTGCTTCTGATGCGCTTTTGCATGCACGGAGGCGAGAGCTTGGAACACCTGAAGAAACAGCAGCACGCCGTGCTGCTGATACGCTTTCGTATGCACGTAGGCGAGCGCTTGAAACAAATTAGTATCCGGTCCAATTCTAATTTTTAAACGACACGCATTGAGCGGCTTTTTAGGATTTTCCTAGGTATAATCAGAAACAGCTATACCATTGATGTCCAGCATATGGCCCGCGGTCCGTATCCGGTCCGATAATAATTTTTAAACGACACGCATTGAGCGGCTTTTTAGGATTTTCCTAGGTATATTCAGAAACAGCTTTACCATTGATGTCCAGCATAAGGCCCGCGGTCCGTATACGGTCCGATACTAATTTTTAAACGACACGTATTGAGCGGCTTTTTAGGATTTCCTAGGTATAATCAGAAACAGCTATACCATTGATGTCCAACATATGTCCCACGGGCCGTACCGGCCCGATATTAATTTTTAAACGACACGCATTAAGCAGCTTTTTAGGATTTCCTAGGTATAATCAAGAAACGTTTTTGTTTTGTTAATATACGCAGAATCATGCAAATTTTAATTATTGTTTCATAATTAATCTATCGTTTAACCACGTTCCAAAATATTTGTATTGATTTGATCTGCCTCAATTTTATGTCTCGATTTTTTAAAAATCGCTCTTATTATTAATTTTGTCAAGGTGTTAATAAATATTAATCAAATTGAAATTTTATGTTTGAAGAGAACACACCTTACTATGGACCAATGAATGGAAATGCATACGGTTGCATCCCAAACTCTAGCGATATTCGGTCATGTAAATTAGACCAGATCCTGAGCCCGAACTATGCAGAATAATTTGAGCAATACTGCCTTCTGTAGGTCTGTGAAAAAGCTCTTCGGGTGGGATTGATTTCGGCTTCACTTTTAAGAGTGGCTTGAGGAAACCCAAAACCTATACGAGCTTTATTTTGTAACTAGAGTATATCCTAAGGTCAGATAACAAGTTCAAATAATTCTTTTGTTCCTCTTTGAGGTAAATATTTACTTATATCTACTTAAACTTAATGTGATTTATTTATTTATTGGTGTATAAAGCTATTAATGTTATTGAGTATGAAAATAGTGAACAGTCATATTCAAATTTCTTAATTCAAGAGCAAGGTGTGACGTTTTTAATCAAAGTAATTTATATCGCGATTTAATTAAAAACGACAGTACACTTGATTTCCATTTTATAAATTTTTCGCATTCAGTTTCTCACTTTTCTCTCACTTCATTTATATTAAACAGAAGAATATTATTTAGATTGTTTCTTTTAGAATTTTCATTTCTCTTAAGCAAATAAAACTGTACACAGTAGTGTACATACATCTTATTAGGGTTTTGTAAGTATGACCAAAAAACCCTTATACCGTCATTTTGTCGTCTGTCTGTCTGTCTGTATGTCTGTCTGTTTTGTCTGTCTGTTTTGTCTGTCTGTCTGTGTGTCTGTTCGGTAAAAATTGTAGCCAAACGGCTGAACCTAGAGAGTTGAAATTTGACATGCTTATACAACTCTTTGACCCGCACATTGGAAAAATACTAGAACATTTAAAAAACATGTCCACCTAAAAATATAAACAAATATCTGATCATCGAAAAAAAATTTTTTTTCTTTCTGGTACTAAAATTTCTCCTAATAATTGGGAAGAACCCTATTATTTTTTATTAAAATCCGAAACCGGAATCGGAAGTTATTAAACTTTAAAATTTTAAAAAAATTCGTAACTGGCAAACCAAGCCTTAAACAAAATTTTGATGTATTTTTGAAGATTTACCTAAATCTTCTTTTAAATTTTTTTAAATTTTTTAATTTTTTTTTATGTATATTTTTTTTATTATTATTTTTTTTATGAGAGACAAGTCTAGCGGAGGTCTCCCTTCGCCACTTGTTTATTTAGTGTTTGGGATGGGGGCACAAATCCGTAAGCCAACAGGGTGCGCGCCCGTCCTATATATTTATTTTTGTCAATCTGTTTTGGTTTCTAAAAAATCCGGATTAAAAAGTGTATCCCGTAAAAAGAAAATTGAACATTTTTATCTATTTGCCATAGCTCAATATTGACACGTTAAATCTCTGGTAAACATACAACTTAAACTATGTCATTACACCAGTAAAAAGAGGGTTGGAAAACGGTGTCGTGCCGGAGTGCGCCGAGGAAACCCTCACGGCAGTAAAATGCAAGTAGGGCCAAGTTCGTTCAGGATTTACACAAGTATGCATAGAAATTGGCATCCTTGTCACCGAGCAAATAACCATAATATCTTGTCTTAGGTGTATCTATGTTTTCATATGTTCACCAGAATGCAACAGAGGTGTAAAATATCTCTTCGAGGGTGGCTTCGGATATTTTTCATTTTAAGGGCATATTTAAAGTTATTGTTTCCTTCCCACTGGTATTTTAGTTTTAAAATAGCACTTTAAAATGGTTTATACTATTGCATCTATCAAGATTTTTCCAGTTAACAAGTTGAGATAACTGTATTCACTTATTACCCATAGTATATGTGGGTAAAAGGCTTTGATTACTAAATATCTTAGATATATAGATAGTTATTTTTATTTATTTATTTAATACATCTGTCCCAACAGCATAGCCAAAATTGGACAGGAACATAATTAACGATATTGTCACGTGGGTGGTTTGATTGAGACACAACTCCTGGTTTCAACATAACAAATTTATTAAACATTTATCAAATTTAGAATATAATGTTTGAATTGGTCCATGGAGTTGGGGAAGTCTTCGGTCCACCCCGTATTGGCCAGGATCGGTTTAGACCTATCTCCGAGGCGGTGGCTACCCATCCGGGAGTCGAGGAGCCTGGAGAAGTCTTCTTCCACTCACATGGTGACTGCTTGCTTGGCTTCACCCTCGTTACAAGAATCTGGCGTCAGTGTCTTGGTCGTCACCTTGTGGACTAATACGTGCAGCGGAGTTGGCTATGTTCCACTGCTTCCATATTCTGTTTCATCCAGCCTTTTTGTAACGAAAGTTTAACCCAGTTCCAATATTCATTCGTCATGACAAATATTTTCTCATTACGAAAATGCGCTGTATGCATTTCGTAATCAGGCCACATACGTCAGACGCTGACGAATAGTTTTTAATCAGACAGCTGACCGTCACAATGTCTAGATGTCGTAATCCTGACCTAGGATTACCTATGTGACATCCATTTCCATCCTTGTCTTGATTCACACAACGCGTCTTCTCTTGTTCCTTCTTTAAATTTCATTTCTCCACAATTCTTCATTATGTTTCAAGGTCTCTCTTTCCTCTCCACATATCCTGCACATTCTTTGTTCATCCGTTCTCCAGTACTCATTTTCTTCTTCCTCATTTCCACACTTAATCTAGCTATTACCTTTTATTTTAATCCATTACTTTGGATTTTAAGGTACTCTGGTATTTGCGTCGTCCAAGTTTTCTTGTATTTGATGTTACACCTCGAATTTTTTAACCTCTCACTTCTTTAGGCCCAACATCCATTTGATACATTTATTTTGCACCACTTCTAATTTTTTCCTTCTCTTCCCACCCTCATATTTCAGCGCCATACATCATTATGCTCTTGACTATGGAGTTGAACATAAGCATCCTTATTTTGACGTCTCCTTTAAATTTCCTCTCACCTATTCCCTACACTTGTGGCAAGGCTAACATTGCTTTCCTTGTTACAGTCCAAATATGTTCTTATGGGCTGCTTTTAAACACGTATCCCAGGTATTTGTATTCCTTCGTTTGTTCTACCTCTTCTCCTCCCCAATCCATTTGTTTTGAGCTTGTCTCACTCCTCATTTTTAAACAACATCTTTGATTTAGCTGCGTTTTGCTTCGGTTTTTTCTTTTGTAGGAACTTCTCAAAACATTTAAGGAGTTTCCTCATTTCTTCTTCTGTTTTAACTACAATGGCAATTTCGTCCGCATAGAACAGAGAGTATAAATTTTGTATATCCTACAACCAGTCCTCCTGTTTGTTCTCTTTGAAACACTTCTTTGTTAGGCATATGACTTCTAAGTTGGGCATCCTTGTCTCAAATCTAGTTCTGTCCAAAATTCTTCACTATATTTTTCTTCATTATCTATTTGGTTACTTGTTTCTTTGTAAATGTCTTGTATCTAAAATTTTGTAGAGTTCTTTCCGATCTATTGAGTCAAAGGTTGCTTTTAAATCGGCGAAAAATACATAATGTTTGCCTCTTTGCCAGTTCTCTACCTATTACATAATTCAGGATATAGACATTGTCAATTGTCCCTCTCCCTTTCCTGAATCATGCTTGATTGTCTGGAATTAGTTCCTGTTCTTTTACTTCTTTCTTCAACTTTTGTTCTGAAACCATTGCGTAGATTTTGTAGAATGTGTCCAGAAGCAATGCCTCTGTAATTCTTGCATTCATTTTTCATCACTGATTTGAATATGGGTTTTATAATCCCTTTCGTCCATCTATCAGGAAAATTTTCCCTTCTCCATACCTTGTTTATAACTTATGTTATTTTTTTCTTTACATTTTCCGTACTGTACAACCATTCTTCGTTTTTTATCCCATCTTCTCCGGCTGCTTTTTTCTTTTTCAGTTTCTCTCTTTGTGCTTGGATCTGATCTTCAGTTATATCATCTTGATTGTTACCTTCATCCTTTTCCGCTACTTCTAGCCTCGTTGCAGAAATAGGCCGATGTAAAATAAATAAAATAATAATAATAAAAATGTTCGTTTTGGTAGTTAGCTAATAGTTTTTTGAATCTTCCTGTTGGGTATATTATGTGTTTTAATTTGAAATATTTAAACCGCACGTATTTGATTACTTAATATTTCGTTATTTTTGGTTACTTTTACCTGAATTCACTAAATTTAAGTTAAAAGAACGTTATTGTGGTGTCTGTATCAATTTTTTTTCTATACATTTTATTATATATTCGGAGCGCGGTATATAACACAAAGTTCCAAATAAAAGTGTAGCAATATAATGTAAAAGTTAAAGTGGTAGGGATGTTATCGAGAGACCGGGACGCGAGGAAAGGGGTTTACAAATCCGCACGGTGTGGCTCGTACTGGCCACACCCATCCCAGGATCATAGGATTGAATATACCAGTTTGTGTTAGCACACCTGAGCCGTAAACATTTTAAATTGTACGTCTGATGCTTTTTGATTAACAAGTTTTAGAATTTTCCACTGGCCAGAGCTGGATTTATACTGATGCAGATGCGCAAATATATCATATAGGCACTGTCAAAATTTATTATTTTTTTGTTTAGTTATTTATATTTTATAATAATAATGTAACAGTAGATATTGTTTATGGAATTATCTAAATCTGATGAAGTGTTTGGCCAGCATGGTTGAATGTTTTCACAGTTTCTATATTTGTTCCTATCCGCCCCTTACTTTATATGCAACTAATCCTACACTTGTAATAGATACTGAAATAAAAATAATAATAATAATAATAATAATAAGACGCGAGTTAAATTAAAAGTGAGAAAATAATAATAATAACCTAAAATAAACAAAAGTATTTGATAAGTGTGTGTTGCCAACTACATTGTATGGTGAAGAAAACTGGACACTTATCAAAATCAACGAGAGATTCTGAGAATCGCACAAAGGCAAATGGTACGCCAGATCCAGTGCCCGCACAATGCGGAGTGACCCGAGCAGCACTGCTTTCTGCATCCTGCAG
>OZ020614.1:62368959-62594167 GCA_963971575.1 Liopterus haemorrhoidalis
ATACCGAGTATTCCAAATTAGACAGTTTAGCAGCACCGGATTAAGACCATTTTAGACCCAGGTACATACATTTTTATAATTTGGATTAACAATCATTCTTAAATAGAATGCATCAGTGTCATTTTGTGACAGTGTCGTTTGAGTAGTAATGAAATCAAGCCTTGAACAAAAAATTGTATAAATCATAATTTGATGTATTTTTGAAGATTTACCTAAATCTTAAGGGCAAGACTAGCGGAGGTCTCCCTTCGCCACTGGTTTATATTGTAACGCAGCGGTTTCCAAAGTGGTGGTCGCGCCCCCCTGGGGGGGGGCGTGCAAGATTTACCAAGGGGTCGCGGGTTTATTGCAAATATGTAATTTTTTTTCGATCGTTTGTTGTCGAATATAATGATAATTTTGAACTAATGAACAGGAAAAATTAATAGAACTTTCTTGTGATAGCTCGCTAAAAGATAAATTCAATCCTAATAATCCGGGGAAATTCAGGTTGGAAGTAAGCAAGGAATATCCCGCCTTATCATCAAAAGCTATAAAAAATCTTTTACCTTTTGTGACCTCATATATGTGCGAAACAGGATTTTCCACCTTAGCTGTTATTAAAACAAAATATCGAGCACGATTAATAGTGGAAGACAAAACAAGAGTAGCTCTTTCTTCATATGAACCGCGTTTTAACGAATTATGTGCGAAGAAACTAGCACATACTTCACATTAAAATTGATTCATTTTTATTGTATTTTGTATTATATTTAATATTAATATAACTTATTTTTATAAAATTTTCGTGATTTATGTTGTGAGAATAAATATTTAGAAATTAGAGAT
Organism: Liopterus haemorrhoidalis; assembly: GCA_963971575.1. Classification (NCBI taxonomy): domain Eukaryota; kingdom Metazoa; phylum Arthropoda; class Insecta; order Coleoptera; family Dytiscidae; genus Liopterus; species Liopterus haemorrhoidalis. The sequence continues at coordinate 62,369,788 of OZ020614.1, forward strand.
ATTATTTACATTACGTATTTGTACTACTTTTGTGATTATTATTTCAATAGAGACATTATTTACAAATTGTTTATAAATTTCCTAAATAGGGGGCGCCAGAGATGAGATTTTTTATAAAGGGGGCGCTAGTGAACAAAGTTTGGAAACCGCTGTTGTAACGTGTTCGGGTTCTTCTATAAAAACTAGTAGAATTTTTCAGAAGATGGCGAAACTTTCTCCCCGGACGGGTCAAAATTGGATTTTAAATTTTGTAGATTTTGCCAAATTTGTAGACCGCCAAAAGGCGGTCAAATATATAATATGTAAATAAAAATCTGCTGTTTTAGAGTGTAAGTATTTGTGTCGAACCTCGTACTAATCTCGTTAACTCTACCTGAGCTAGATTTGTATTTCACATATATAATATAGGTACATTACAATTAATAGTTAAATTCCATCTCGCTTTTTTATCATATTTGCCGATTTCCCTAAGATGTTTCGTGAATGCACTCGCTTAGAGTGCAGTTTTAGTTATCCTAGAATATCTCATCAAAATCTTCAGAACTACAAAGATTTTTTCTTTTGTACGGGTCAATTGAAATCGTCATACGGGTCACTGTGTGACCCGCGGGACATAGGTTCGCCATCACCGCTCTATGATTTCCCATATGTGGATCAAAGAATTATTTCAACCTTCTAGGTTTCACCCAACACAATTTCTACCGTACAGACAGACAGCTAGACATACAGACACACAGACAGACACAACATTGACTTTTTTATTAATACTTTAATTGACTAATTGATTTCTTTATTTAATTAATTAAAGGTACATCAACATCTTGGGTTATTAGTACCCGGTATTGTATTTTATAAGATATTGTTGATTATATTTCATTGTGTGGGTATTATGTATGTTGGTGGTAGTCTATATTTGTCTGGTATAGTTTTGTGTCTGTTAGAAATTTATGTAGGATTTTTTTTTGTTATTGTCGTTAAGTGCTTCTTGTAGGGTGTCAGCTATTTGGTGTATCTGTCTTATTGTGTCATGTTTGGTGCATTCTGTAATAAGGTGTTGTATTGTAATGATTGTGTTACAGTCATTACACAATGGGGGATCTTCTTTCTTCATACTGACACTGACTTTACAAGGGTTTTTTGGTCACACCTACAAAACCGATAAAACTCCATCTCTGCTTGTAAACTCTTCTATTAAAACTCTTCAATATTACTTAATTACTTCCATATCTATTAAAAAAATCACAAATTTATCTTCAAATATGAAACAAATAATGCAAAGATGTAAACATGGCTATAGTAGCTAGATGAAACGTTCATTTTTATACTTTGTTTTTAGATCTGCATTTCTTTTTAAACAATAGATGGGCCAATTAAAAATATAGGTCAAAATAGCACAATAACCTACAGAACAAAAACAATACGAGATGAATTGATGCAGAAACACATGCATAAATGATCAGTACATAATAAAAGTGCAGTGAAACGGGTAAAAACATGAAAAGAAAAAAAACCCTTGTCATGGTTGTTTCATTAATAAAAAAGCACTCATTTTTCCATTGATATCTTAGTGAAGTACTGTTAATGAACAAACTAATAACGTTTTTATTAAATTATGTATTCATTTCAACATATTTTGATTAAAAGTTTCTCATGGCTAGACAGTTCTCCAGCATTTCATTGTTTATCTCTATTATTAAAGTTTTAAATTATAACAAAATGTTTTCATTAGTTAAATATGACGTTTCGCTATTCAAACTTTTATTAAATCCTATTCAAATTAAAAAAAATAACGTTAAGTTTGAATTTTCACATATTTTAGGGTTTTATAGGTACACTCTAAAAAAAGTAGTGTTAAAGGGACACGGTACACTAAAAAATAAACTTTTAGTGTGCCATAAGGTCCCTCGCTTTTCGTGTTAATTATTTACACTACTTTTTTGATTAAATTTAGTGTATAGTTTACACTTACCTACATACTGGTTAAATTATAGGGTTAGAAAATAAATACTGTTAAAATAGTGTTAATTTTAACACTGAAAAAGTAATATTTCATAATCTGAATAAATGAAGATTTAAACGTTGATTTGGTTAAAAATAGTGAACCTTTTACTTTTTTTAAATGAAAATTTTAACCAAACTTGCCCAGCAAACATTTTTATACGGGCCAGTACTGTTGAAGCACATACTCCACGGCAATGAAAGTAATGGGCCAGTACCCCGGTGTCCCCGTGGCCGTTAGCTGGCCGATTGATGTATCAATTGCCGGCCCAGCAGCGGTAAAGTGCAAAATAATCGCATTAGTTGCAATATTTATTTCTGACGGACCAGTGCTTATATTATACCCACTCTCTAGTATTTCATATGTAACATATGTATATTTACATTATACTTACCCAGTATTAAAATAAATTAATGGTTAGGTGCAAAATAAATACTCATTTGGCCATTTCACCATCGTTGAATTAATTTATTCAACAAATAAAGTTGACAATATCGCATCGGTTTTAAACTATTAATGAGGAAATTAACGTTGCTGTCAATAGAATGATATTGTCAACTTTATTCGTTGAATAAATTTATTCAACGATGGTGAAACAAAAGTAAAATGTAACATATTAACAAAAATACGGAGTGCTCATAAAATGCTGGTAAAGTAATTCGTATAGGAGGAGTGCGAAATACAAATGTGAAGTATATTATTAATAAGGCGTTACACAAACTTTTAGTGCCAGCAATTTACCAACAGATAAAGCAGTTTGCCGGCATTCAGCCGATGGTTGAATGTTTGCTGGGTGTACAGTTATGATTTTTTTGCTGTGTATACATACTTTTTGTTTATAAGGTTTCAACAATCATTATATTGTTTATTGACAAAATATTTGTATTTTACGCAGAAAGTACTTATTTATCTGAGTAAAAAATTAAACTTCTTATTTATTATTATATGTTTGCTTTAATTTTAGTTAATATTACGATGATGCAAGTAGGATAAATGGTAAAAGTTTCGATTTTCCTACACCCTATTGCACACACCATTGACTGTCTACTAAATCTTCCCCGATTTTATCTGTACGCTACTGTGTTTTATTTATTTTACTTCAATACATCTTTTGAAATTTGTAGAAATTTTTTACACTAAAAATGATTCTTATAAAAGCCTTTAATATCCTTAACTTTTTGAAATGGACTGAAGATGGATATTTTTGAGCAGGGGGACGAGAGCATCTATGCCACATCGGGGGTGTTCGAGTGCCTGGAATGTGCAGAGGGATGTGAATACTGCGAGGACAACCGACCGTGTGTCGTTTCACTCAACTGGGTGATGAGGACGGCGATTCTCATTCTTTCATGTGTGATTATATCTTGCTTACCCATAGTCATACTCTTTACCTGGAAATACCAGAATATAAAGGTAAGTCTATACCTCTGTAACTATAAACACTTTATTATAAAAAAAAAAAATCCTATAACATCTAAGCAAGAACCGCTTCAATCGGATCATATTCGGACTCTTAAGCCTGGTTTATAATAGACATGCTATGGATACATAAGCATAAAAATTACACTACTTTCTTTGTGCTGTTTATTACAAACAGATGTTTTGAAGGGTCAAATCCATTGTTCAGTTCTTATGCGTTATGTTATGGGCTTATTATAAACCACGCTTTAAGCCTGGATTAAAAAACAAAGATAGAAATTACAATTATTTGGCTCTTAAACCAAGTTTATATAAAATGTAAAACTTAAAATAAAAAAAAACAGTAATACCACAAAAACTTAGTTTTCTAAGACATCTCACTATTATTTTAAAGCAGCGATATTTAGAAATAATTAAACAGTTTAATTTATCATATTTATGACCAATAAATAACAAGGAAAGTCCTATAAGATCAGCAAATTTAAAAAAATAAGTTCTTAATAATAAAACTAAAGCCAACGGAGTAGCCGAGCGCATTGAGTCGTGCGGTTTAGACTTGTGGAAACAGTCTGAGCTGGGCGGTCGGTGGTTCGAGCCTCCTTCGTTGGTGATACTATTCGGGCGAGAATAATATGTTAACATTACTCCCATTTTCACAATCATTCACCCCTCATCCAGGTGTACGAGCCTACCCCCTGGCATCGGCGATTAGTCTCGTTGCAGAAATAGGCCGATGTAAAATAAAAAAAATAAAAAAATAATAATAAAAATAAAACTAAATTCTTACATTCATCCTATTATTAAAAGATGAAAGTTATACCCATGTATGACGATTTCAAGAATTTTAAAATATTTTTATTTTTTTAAATTTAATAGGAGCTTCTATATTTTTAAATGTGGCAAATTACCATGGTTAATTTTTACTAATATTTCCAAAAATGCATAATAAGGCGATACATAATTATTTTTAAATTAATAAACACAATTGATCCAAAGAAATTGTTGTATCTACGACTGTTATATAAACTCTACTATATTTAACTATTTAAGTAAGCGTAAAGTAGGTCTTTATGGGAAGAGTAAAAAAAGTAAAAAGTACCGTAACGTATCATTATTTCACTTTTAGCATAAGCACAATGCAAATGCCAGCGATACATTTTTGGGGTTATAAACGCGTCTTCCGTAGGAGTCCAATCGAAGATTTTATGTTCACGCGGATATTGCGGATAAGCGGATATGATATATAGTCCGCATCCGATCCGCATCCGCACGATTTAAATGATAATTTATCCGCATCCGCATAAAAATGGCGGATAACCGCGGGTTTGCAGGTCTCTAAAACTATGTACTGTCCCATTTGTGGTTAAGGTTATGGCACACATTAGGATATCCGTGAAATGTAGTAGGGAAGGTTGAATATCGAATTTTAAAGTAATAATGATCAATCTATTGAAAAAATATACAATTTATATTCTATATGTTTTTCCGGGTTTAAAATTTAATGTTATCCTTAATACATAAAAAAAGCGATACAGTGTATAACAGTTAAAATTTCTTCCTATCCTCGATGTTCCTTATAAAATTTTATATTTATTTGAAAATCGACTGGAAGATAAGGTATTAGATATTACAGGTAATGCCCAAAGTTTTATGGGATAACAATAAGAACATTTAAGTAGTACATGGAAAGATATTGTTCCCGGCTTTCGAACTTCTGAATAAATTAGTGTGTATGCAAACGTATAAAGTTTCAAAAACAGTTCAAACAAATTCAGATTGTAACACTCAAATTGAATGACTTTCTTAAAATACTCTACTTTATTACACTATAACAGGATGATATTTTTGAAAGAGCGTTTTTAGTTTAACTACACAACGACACGAGGACTGTTTTACAGTTCAGTTGTTACTGACTAGATATTATTTCAAACTGTTTTTGACTATTGACCTGACCGGAAATTGCGTTAGTTTGATAATGTGGTAATTCTACAATGTTCTTGGAGATACGATTCCATTGTTTCAACTCGAACTAAAACTCTATTAACGACTCGATCCCGTAATACCTCAAAACGTAACAAAACGTTTTATTCAATACTGCCCCGCCCAGCTTCGTTCGGGGACAATTCATTATTATTGACATTGACATTATATTGATATTATTTCCGAACTTACAACATACCTTCTTGTATTAGGTCGTCAAGGATGGAAATTTATAGTTAATAATATTGCCAACTTTAACAGCTTATAATTTGACATTGGCTTAATATTTTACCATTCTGTTTTTTTGTTGGAAAGTTATCTCGCCTGTTTAAAGAAATCATCGTATGCTCTAAAAAATATGAAAAACTTTTTTAAAAATTAATTTTGTTGAAAATGGAACTGTCTGAAATTCGCACTATTATGAAGTATGAGTTCTTACGTGGAACTACGGCATCGCAAACCGCGCTAAACATTAATAGTGTATTTGACTCTAATGTTACTACGCAGCAGACAATATCAAATTGGTTCGTCAAATTTCGTACAGGTAACTTAACCCCTTCAGTAATCATTAAAAAATTTAAAAATGGAAAAAACACATTTTTTTTATGAATGAATTTTATTTACTAAACATACATATCCTTCATAAAAGCCATTTCGGGTTCAAAATGGGATTGAAAGTTGATATTATGGTGCATAGTGTGGGTCGAGAAATAAAAGAAATTCATAAAAAAATATTCATTCATTTTTATTCATAATAATTAATAATTATGCCTTATTAATGCAAAGAATTAATTAACATACCATGAATCGTATTTATTTTCGCCCGAGTACATTCGGGAGTGATCTTTTCTGCAGGTAAAGCTTGCCCGAGTTATCTCGGGTGTGGGAATTTTCGCACATAATAGCCGCCCGAGCATACTCGGGCGTAGTCCTTAAGCGGTTAAAAACCAAACAAAAAAAAAACCTGGCTCATCGATCACAGTAGAAATATACTGCAACCAACTGGACGAAATGATGCAAAAACAGCCTAGATTGGTCAACAGATCGACTCCTATCTTATTGCATGATAATGCTAGACCATATACTGCACAAATGACTGTGGCAAAACTACAGAAATTAGAACTTCTTCATCATCCTCCATACTCACCAAACCTAGCCCAAACTGACTACCACTTCTTCCTCAATTTGGAAAACTTTTTAATAGGAAAACAGTTTAATTCCGACAATGCTGTAAAACTGGCCTTCCAGGAACTCATTGACTCTCGTTCTCCAGGGTTTTATACCAGCGGCCTAAACAACCTGCCGCTTAAATTGCAAAAGTGTATTGACAATATGGGTGCATACTTTGATGAATAAAATAATTTCTTATATTTGTTATCAACCAACTTTGCCTTTTTTTTTACAAATTTCATCCTTGACGACCTAATACTATGAGTTCAAAAAGAAATTACAAATTTATTTTCTATGTGCAACTTTTACATTTCCCAAGAAAATATTTCGAAGTTCTGTTAATTATATTTTATTTCGGTAGTATTAACATTATTTCGCTCTTTCCTTTAGCTAAAATTAGACAAATCGTATCTAAGCGAAAAGTCGATGAAGGAAAATCTCTTCTTAATCAGCCAATATTCTTACATTTGAGAAATTAAACATTAACACGAAAAGTTACTTAACCTTTCAGAGATTTCTAAAGTAAATGAACAAATTCTTTATTAGATGTTTTCAAAATGAAATAATTTTTATGAAATATCATATTAGATTAAAATATGTTGACGTTATTAATTTAAAAGGGTTCTACATCAATATATTTAATTAAAAATAATAATCCTCTGTTGATTAAATATTTTTTTTAAATCATTGATGAACAAAGTAATAAGCTCTCTTCTTAGGGACTGGCAGTCGTATTGACTTATGACTCACACAAGCTCTGTTGATCTGTTAACTGTCAGGTTTACACGTCTTACACGTATATTTATACAAATTCTAGATCCTCAAAAACAAGGGACTTTATGATGTCCCTACTTTTTTAGGGTTTGGTAGGTATGACCAAAAAACCCTTATACCGTCATTTTGTCGTCTGTCTGTCTGTCTGTCTGTCTGTCTGACTGTTCGGTAAAAATTGTAGCCAAACGGCTAAACCTAGAGAGTTGAAATTTGGCATGCTTACACAACTCTTTGACCCGCACATAGGAAAAATACTAAAACATCTAAAAAACATATCCCTCTAAAAATATAAACAAATATCTGTTCATCGAAAAAAAAATATTTTTTTTAAATTCTGAGTAGGGTATCAAATGAAAGTCCTTAGTACGTGGATTAACGATCAAAATTTTATTTTTGCAAAATAAATTATTTTGAAGCGATTTTTGCCAAAATTGTGCAAAAAAATTTTTGTCCCACACCCTGTAGCCCAGATGGTTTAAACTAAAAATCTGAAAAAATTCTAAGTAATGTACATTGGTGTGAACCGGAATAGTACAACAGGAATTTTTGAACAGATTATATTTTCGGAAAATAACGCATTTTTTGTGTTTTGAACTAAAATATGTTAACTATTTAATACGTTGTGTAACATACCAGACCTGTAGCTCTCGTGGCGTGGTTTGATTTGTCGTACGTTTAATAATATAACTTAACTTGCAAACTAGGGTTCGAATCCTGTTGATTTTATTTTTTGTTTTTTTTTTGCATTTTTATTTTGTTTAAATTATTTTGTTAAAATTCTAGTTATATTTGGTAAATGTTGCATTTAATTTTTAAAAGCGTAAATTTAATAACCAGTGGAAAGTGTTGAAATTATAATTTAATTCTATGTTTGACGAAATCAAAGGGCGGGACTTATGATGTAAGCAACCAATGGAAGCCATAGGTGCAATTTTCAAAATCTTAATGAACTTTGCTATATAAAAAAGATACTGCATATATTTAGAAACTTAAATAATGGTATTAGGCATTCAAATTAAAATTCATAAAAAAATATTTTGACATAAAATTTGTTTTGGCATCCCAAATAATCATCGTTCAGTTACTAAATACCTGCAAAACCCAGAAATGTGTGAAAATTCACACTTCACATCAATTTTTTAAAGTATATGACTTGTAGCACCTTTGTATATAGGATTTATCCACGTGTGTTCAGAATATCTATTTAGAGAAAATTGTGTGCAAACCCAAAGTTATTATAGTCCCATAATAACATATTTGCGGTCAATATGCAATTGTCGATTAACATAATGAGATGTCATGTCACAAAAAGCCAGTAGGAAATCCCTAGACCAATATACAATCAAAAATTAATATTATGCTTTTGATTAACACTGTGTAATTGTACTACATTACCCAATATGTACATACATGCATTCAATATAGGGGCTTAAATCTCTATATTAAGTGCTTTGTGACATCATCATTAAAGTTATTTCGTCAAACATTACGTAGCTCTTAAGGCCTTTTCACACTTACTTAAGTAACAACAACTTAATATTAACGTGTAGACTTGGAAAATTAAAGTTTTTGCAATCGAAATGAAGTCATTTGTGTGTGATAGTAGGAAAAAACTAGGTAAATGGAACATGGTTCAATTCCTCTGTCTTTCTATCCAGGTTTTTCAAAAAGCGTGTGCCAACTGGTGTTCTCTCGCTCTCAGCTGTTGCATCTTTGTCTTTTGCTTACGTTGATGTTGGTTTGTTGTATAATTGTTTGAGAATTTCTGCTTCCTCGTTGGTTATACAGACAAAATTTAAATATAAAAATTATTCAGAATTTTATTTTGAATTCAATAAATTTATAAAAACTAAATTTTATACTCATTTACAGTTAATATTTTAATTTAAAGCATTTTTTTTTCTGCTAAATTTTAACCATGGTGTGCCATGACATTGGAGCTTTTGTTTATCAACTCTGACTATCAAAATTACTTTGAAAAATTGATGTGAAGTGTGAATTTTCACACATTGCAGGGTTTCTCAGGTATATAATAAGTGAAAGCGGCATGCTGAGTGTGTAGGACAAATTTTTGTAGTAATCACGGCAAAATGAACGATATTTCTAAAATAATGTATCGTCTGTTAATCTAAAAGCTTTAAAACCAAATTTGATGTTAAAATTTGTTTTTGTTAATTTTAATTCGAATACCTAATACCATTATTTAGGTTTCTAAATATGTGCTGTATTTTTTTTTTTTATATATATAGCAAGGTTCATTAAGATTTTGAAAATTGCGCCTATGGCTTCCATTGGTTGTTTTAAGTCATATGCTCCGCCCCTCTGGTTTTGTATACATGGCACATAGAGTGAAAATATAATTCCAACAATTCCAATTGGTTATTAAATTTACGCTCTTAAAAATTAAATGCAACATTTGCCAAAATCTAACTAGAATTTTGACAAAATAATTTAAACAAAATAAAAATGGAAAATAAACAAAATATAAAATTGTCTCTTCTGCCCAGGAGCGAACTTTAGTATGCTGGGTACCTAGCGAGCAAGCTAACCATTAGACCAGGGTACGCCTTTTAAAGTAATGTGTTACATAGCTATAACTTTTGTGCATCGTCAACCAAAAAACACAAAAAATGCGTTATTTTCCGAAAATATAATCAAAAATTCCTGTTGTACTATTCCGGTTCACACCAATGTACATTACTTAGATTTTTAGTTTAAACCATCTGAGCTCAGGGTCTGGGACAAAATTTTTTTTTGCACAATTATGGCAAAAATCGCTTTAAAATAATTTATTTTGCAAAGATAAAATGTTGATCGTTAATCCACGTACTAAGGGCTTTCATTTGATACCCTACTCAGAATTTAAATATATATATTTTTTTTTCGTTGAGCACATATTTGTTTAAACCATGAGTTCAAAAAGAAATTACATAACGGTTGGCTGTGGAGAAATATAATAATGTCTATTGCAAGCTTTATATAACAAAATTAAAAATAAATGAATTGCATAATTGAATTATCAATAGAAACTTATGACAACAACAATGATGACAGTTTATTAATTGACAGTTAAAGCTTGCAGTACACATTATTTTATTTTTCCACAGCCAACCCTTATGTAATTTCTTTTTGAACACATGGTATTTTAGGGGGATATGTTTTTTAGATGTTTTAGTATTTTTCCTATGTGCGGATAAAAGAATTGTATAAGCATGCCAAATTTCAACTCTCTAGGTTTAACAGTTTGGCTACAATTTTTACTGAGCAGACAGACAGACAGACAGACAGACAGACAGACAGATAGACAGACAGACAGATAGACAGACAGACAGATAGACAGACAGACAGATAGACAGACAGACAGACGACAAAATGACGGTATAAGGGTTTTTTGGTTAAACTTACAAAACCCTAAAGAAGACGTGATTTTAAGTATTTTATAATTGTAATTAATCATTTTTCGTGGTTACTTTCAACTTTTGAAAAATGTACAATAGACGTTTTGGAAATATACTCCGTAAATAGTCCGCAAGTCACCGCAAGGCTCTTAACTCTTCAATATTTCTATTTTCCAATTTTCCCAATTCAGTAATGCATCTAAACGTATTAAATTGTAATTGAAAAACCTTTTTCCAACGATTAAAAAAAAAAACTAAATAAATTATGAAAGCATTTTTAGGTAAAACATGCAAATATGCGGATAGAACTTTTTAGTTCGCTTGTGATAACTGTTGATTTTTGCAGTTTTTTTTATTCTGTTTTGTTGCGTTAGCTAATTAACTAACTTCGTTAATTGGATTGTTGGAAATTAAATTTTTTTAACAAGGATCTGGCTAAATATATTGATTCTGTGATTTTATAGGATTCAATTTATACAGGGTGTACCGAACCTAGAACACGGTTTTGTTTATATTTTGTATTAACATTTTATTAAAATACCTTAAAATTTACTGCTTTTTCCCTGCAAAAAAGTTTAATCACTGTTTTTTTGCTTTTTATTTCCATTTCGTGACATACTATATAAACAACAAATGTCAATAACACGCGGCGACGAACAGATGTTGTTACTTGAAAACCAAAACCAGTTTCACACAAAAAAACTTACTACAGTTAGTAGTAAATTTTGATGAAAGATGTCTCATTTCTTGCAAAAAGTCCAATAGGGTAATTTATAACAAACAGTGGCATAAAGCCTGTTACAAGGTAGGGGCAGAAAGGACACTTGTCCCAAGGCGTCATGTAATGAGACTGCCGAGAGCTTTAAAAGATATGTTACAAAAAATGAGAGATCAACCCTCCCAAATTGTAGACATTAGTTACTCACAATTTCTTATAACTATCTAGTGAAACAATAAGGGAGGTACTTAGGGATGAAACTATACTATCAATACAAATTAGGTATCGTTTGTTGTACGAAGGTGTTATCTATATTAATAAAATTGGAGGTTATATCTGGTTTTTAATTTTTTTGAACTCATATCTGGTTTCTACACGTTTCACATGATTTAAACAATATCCGCAAAAAAAAATCGAAATTTGTCTGCCTGTCATACAAGTGAGGACCTTTTTTTAGTCATCACTTGTATTTTTTTAGAAGTGATGACCTTTTTTAGAGTTTTGTAGGTATGACCACCAAAAAACCCTTTTAACGTCACTCATGCGTCTGTCTGTCTGTCTGTCGGTCTGTCTGTCTGTCTGTCTGTCTGTCTGTCTGTCTGTCGGTCTGTCTCTCTGTCTGTTAGTCAGTGTCTGTCCGAGATTCATGCAAAAAGCAGAACATATTTTTATGAAATTTAGTATGAAGATAGAGTAAAACCAGGATTCGAACAATAGCTAAGGCTATAGCAAAATTTTTATTCTAGGGGGTTGTTTCGGGGTTAAAACTGTTTATTGAAAAACTTAAAATATCTCCTTTATTATTGATTTAAAAGAAAAATATATACAATAAAAATTGTTTATAGTAATAAATCTTTATTGTTCAATGCATTTTTTCAATTAGATGAATATTTGGAGAGTTATGGGGTGACACCCTAAAACTAAAATCTACATATATCTCCCTTATTATTGACTCAACAGCCAAATTATGTTATGCCAAAAATACTGGGTTGTTACATAAGTCCGTAAGATTTTTTTTTTCACCTTTTATTCAATAAAATATACAAAAAAAACTTTTATTATCAAATGTACTGTCCATTATTTTCTATCACTGTGGACAAACGGGCAATTTCATAATGCCATCTCTCCTGAAGGTTCCGTCTTTGCTCTCGAAAAATCTGTAGAGGTGAATTTTGATATCGTCCAAAAATGCGAAATTTTTTCCGGAATTTTGTAGAGAGCGGAACAAATGGTGGTTAGAGCCGGAGCCGCAGTAAGGGGGGGGTGGAGGGGCGATGGCCCTGGGCGCACTAAGAAATAGGGCGCTGACGGGCTTGACTAAGGGGCGCCATTGCGAAGGCGAGGACCTTTTTTTTGTTCGTTACTTGAATTTTGAGAGATGAGGACCTTTTTTTTTTGCTCATCACTTAGATTTTGGGAGGTGAGGACCTTTTTTTTTGCTCATCACTTGAATTTTGAGAGGTGAGAACTTTTTTTTTTTTTATTTGCCAAGGGCGCTAGATACACGGCTCTGCCTCTAGCGCAAGTTTTTCTTACTGCGGCTCTGGTCGGAGCATATGGTCCAGAAATCGCACCATCCGACTACCATTTGTTCTGCTTGAGCCTTTGTCGAAAAGCTCGTTGATATCGAAATAACTATGCCGCTTTCCATCCTTTCTCGAAGTAATAGAGCATTATGTGAACATGAATATGATTTTCGGCACGCATTTTTTTCACTTAAAATCAAGAATATTTTTATAATTATTACATAAAACAAGCGTCACTTTTTCAACTCAAAATAAAAACTCCAAAAAAATCGTCGTTAATTTTGCATCAACCAATAATTTTAATAAAATTAAATATAGCGGTGATGAATAATCAAGGTTAAAAATTAGGTCTCAAAATCTTTGTAATCGCTTAAATTGCAGTATTTTTTTTAACTTGACTTGACTTCTCTTGGAAGGAGGGTCTGTTAAATACCTATGATCTAGGGCCCTTAATATACATAAGACGGTCCTGTATATAATTTGTGCGGAACCCGTATCATATACTACTTTTGTTGTTAGGTTAATCCCAGTGGCGGCTACTGAGTACGCGTTGCGGAGCTGCAGCTTGAAAATAATAAAAAAACAAAATCTTTTTTTGAACTCAAAATGCATTTAACATAGTAATTGTGGTGTGAAAATGATTTTTTTTAAATATATTTTGAACATTGAATGCTATTGTTTCATAAATATTTACAAGTTTCCTTTGAATAAGTCTACGTCGCGCTGCTTTATATCCTAGCGTCAAGGAAACTGCAAATGGTGGCTTGTAAAGGGGTAGCGGTGCGTGGGCAGTAGTGTTAAACTGGTGGGGATTGGAGCTAGAATGCTTTCAGCGTCACAATAACAGTGATCACAGATTATGAAATTATTGAATCTATTTATTTAAGTCTGAATGAAATCGCTATACCTATATTATCTCTAAAAATTTATTGTTTAGGTAGGTATTAATAATTAGTATTTTCTAACTTTTTCTTTTAAATTTATATAAGTATCTTAGCCCAACAAATACGTTTCGTATTTTAGATTATAAAACAATAGGTTTAAAAAATGAATACTGTCAAATCATTTTTGGAAATTCCATTTAACAGACGAACATTAGAAGAAAAAATTGATATTAAAAAATTGGGGCGACACACACCAAATTTAAATATTTGGGAAAGTGCAAAAAGCAATTATAATTATAAGAGGCAATTCAACAGAGTCTTATATGATAAAACGTCGTGGTTAAACACCTAAACCTATCCTTGTATTATAATTTGCAGCTCTGAGTCCCAAAAAGTCACGAGCCGTCACTGGTTAATCCGGCACTAGATTCGTCCTTGTACAGATGTGTCATTCAAAGAATCTTATGTGTAATATTTTATGTTTGCAGGTAGTACGTGCTGCCAGTCCTGTGCTTTTACGAGTAATTATACTAGGAGCATTTTTAATATACTGTACGGTAAGTATTCATAAAAAACATTCCTACATTATGCTGTTAGTAGAAGCGCAAATTAAATGATAAAAATCTGCATATCATAAAATGTTAATTCGCTAACTGGTTAATCCCACTTATACATTTATAGTACCTACATGGAAAAAATATGTTAAAAATCACTTCAGCATAAATTATATAATGAGATCGGATTTTTAGTCATTTGCCTATCTTCAATTTTTATAAGATTGCACTGAAATTAAAAATAAGTGCATTTCACACAATTTCTTATCATTAGATGCAAATAAATTTTTGCCTTTTTGCCTATTTTAACTAATTTTTACATTTTATTGCCTATAACTAAGAATTTTAGCGCGTAAATTAGGCTTTAACATTTTTTTATCTATGTTTGTCAATGTGTTACATTTTTAAATATATTAACTAGTTGTCTAAACGGGTTTGTTCTTTGAACAAAAAGTTTTCTTTATACAGTTCAAAATATGGCCGTTAGGTAATTTTGGGGTGAGGATTAATAAAAAAATATTTAAAAAAATCAAGAGGCCTTAACTTTGAGTTATAGTCAATTTTAGGTACTTTTTTCGATTTACTCAAAAACAGTTGGCCAAAATCCAAAATGAACCTTTTGAATCCAAATTGAATTTTTGTGATCTACGGCCCAAAGTGTATCAATTTTGAGCAAAATCCGAAATATTTTTTTTTGTAAAAATTCGCGATTTTTCTCCAAAGGGGTACCCCTTACGATTTTTTCGATTTTTTGCCATTTTCAAGGGTTTTGTTTAATGATACATGCTTTTAGTATAAGTTTGGTTATTGTGGCGCCCGTTGCGCTGGTTTCGTAGGAGAGACGCAGGCGTCGCGGCGTCACATAGGTCTACGACTAAGATCGTAGGACCCGCCACACGTGGTGACCAATAAACGGTTCTGCTGATAAATTTGTGATGTGCGGATTTAACCTGCAGCAGAATTGCAGGTAAATCGTTGAAAAAAGGGGGCGCGTTACTTCAGAGCAGAGTTATACTCACAAACAAAAAAAAGGACAGGCAGGGTTCAGACGTATTTCACTCCAAGGGGTTATGCTTGGAGACTTATTACATATGGTTTGGTTTTCCCTGGGAGTAGAGGTATTCGAAGGGGCCCACACAGTGGTTCTGGAGGAGTAATAACACAATTCTGTCCTCTTGAATCCCTACTCAGCCGTTGAAATCGTAGAACTGCTCTGAGTAACACGAAAAATTATTTTGAATAATTTTTATTCAACAAACAAAAATTAATTGGGGAAAATGTAGCGGAAAATAGTATAAATAAAGTTTTTACAAATATATGTTTCTCCCCGACACAACCAGATACATTGGGGTGAGAAACTATACACCAATTAATATTCAATTACAATTTTCAAAATCTAAATTAACAAGTGGCACAAATAACAATGTGCGCACGCACAGGTACTGAACTGTGCGGCGCGTCAAAATACAATGAAAATATTAATTGAAATGTGTACTCACGCGTTCCGTATGAAAATACGGAAAAATACTTAGCGTGGAGTACAGATACAGAAGTTGGCTTCAGTTATCCACAATCGGACTCTACAATATCCTGGTGGAATCGCCGATGTCGGTTGATTACTGGCCCAACTTCTGGAGTGGTCTAATATCAAAATAACTCTTCTTGACGCGATCCAAAACGGGGGTTTTTTCCTTGTAAAAACGTAGATCCCGAAGGTGGTCAAGCACAAATTCTAGTTTACCAAATAGCTCGCAGCCTCGTCTTGGTAAACTCGAAACACAGTATATTGATATTATGCAAAAAACTCAAAAGACGTCTGTTCTCGATGAAAGACAATCGAGTAGTCGCCGTCTCAGACAGAATTATACAAGATTCTAGCGGTTCATACAATGAACGCTAGAATTGTATATGAAAAATAAGAATTCATAAAAATTACCAAAAGCGGTAATTTTGAATAGTTTTGCGACTCAAGTGGTCGCAACATACCGCCGGCCAAAACGTATGTTTTTAGCTCAGGGCAGCAAAATGGTTAACAACAAGGATCTACACAGGTTCATTGCAACGGTTGAACCGGGTCAATCGGTAAAGGGGCCAGTTTCACGACTGGTCTTACAAGTTCGCCTCGATTGGTTTTTACAGTGGCCACTCGTACCACGTTGTCTTTCCCGGGTGATACCTTTATAATTCGGCCCAACTTCCACTGCAATGGAGGTAGAAAGTTGTCTTTGATCAAGACAAGTTGGCCGACTTCTAAATTCCGGGCTGGTTTGTGCCATTTTGAGCGTAACTGGAGAGTGTTCAGATATTCTTGTGACCAACGACGCCAGAATTCTTGAGATACCCTCTGGACCCGTTTCCATCGAATCAAGTGAGCTTGGGGATCGGTCTCCACGCTGGGTTCGGGTAGTGTTACTCCTGGTTCCATGGTGAGGAAGTGACTTGGTGTAAGAACGCTGCAGTCATCAGGGCTTGAAGACATTGGGGTCAGCGGTCTAGAGTTCAGGATAGCTTCGATCTGGCAGAGCACAGTAATCATCTCTTCATAGGTGAGAACCTGTTCGCCGATGACTCTGGCCAAGTGGAACTTCACTGATTTGATTGCTGCTTCCCACAATCCTCCAAAATGAGGTGCAGAGGGAGGATTAATGTGCCACTGAATACCGTCTTCAGCTAATTGATTTATTAAAAATTCATTAAATCCCGATGACGCGACAAACTTTTGTAATTCGGAGAAGTGTGATTTTGCTCCTATGTAGTTTGTGCCGCCGTCGCTGTAGACGTGAGACACACGGCCTCTTCTTGATATAAACCGCCGAAAAGCTTGTAGAAAAGTCTGTGTGGATAAATCTGACACCAGCTCCAAATGGACGGCCTTGGTAGCAAAGCAAATGAATAGACATAGATAAGCTTTGTGACAGCGGTATCCTCTGCCTGCATATGGCGTTATCATAAATGGACCACCATAGTCCGTACCAGTGACCTCAAATGGTTTTTGCGGTGTGACTCGATGCTGCGGTAAATCTCCCATCATGGGATTCTGAAAAGTGGGTCTATTTCTGAAGCAGGTAACGCATTTTCTGCACAAGCTTCTAATCATGTTCCGCGCCCCTATAATCCAGAAGGTGCGTTCCACAATAGACTGGACTGTTCTGGGGGAAGCGTGCAGGTACTTCTCATGGTAGTGTCTTACCATGAGACTTGTGAATGAATGTTTTGATGGTAACAGACAGGGGTGATTGTGGGTGAACGGACGTTCAGAATGTCTTATCCGTCCACCAACTCTAATAATACGGGACCGGTCCAGGAACGGATCTAACTGCCTCAGAGAGGAGCTGACCGACTTATTATCAGTAAGTTTTGCCAAAAGGTCTGGAAATGTCTCCTGCTGCACCAATTTGATCAGTTGTACTCTGGCGTGTTGCATTTCGTCAACAGTACAGACTCCTGTTTTCCTGTGAGCACCAGGACGACAGTTTGCAGAAAATCTGATGCAAAGAGCTGTCACTCTTATCAGCTTAGGGTATGATGAAAATCTACTAAATACCTCGTCTTCTTCTGGGGTCGCCTGAACTAGGGAAACAACAATCTTTGCTTCGGCGCTCACAGGCTCCTCTAACGTGGAGGTGTCAGTTATAGAATGCAGGGGCCAGTCTGAGGTGGGCATCTGCAGCCAACCGGGCCCTGACCACCACAATGGATGAGACGGGAGTTCGTGAGGCCATAATCCACGAGACGCACAATCAGCAGGGTTGTCTTGCGAACGTATGTGGTACCAATCTGAGCCCTGAGTGTGTTCGTTAATTTCTGACACTCGGTTTGCCACGAATGTTTTCCAGCGATGTGGAGGGGACTGGATCCATGCAAGAGCAACGGTGGAATCCGTCCATAAAAATGTACGGCTCACAGCAAGGTTCAGTGAGTCGTTGACAAAGCTCACAAGTTGAGCAAGCAATAGAGCTGCGCAGAGCTCGAGTCTAGGTAATGACACTTGCTTCACAGGAGCTACTTTAGACTTGGCCATAACCAAGGATATTTTGATTTCGTCACTAGCCTGACTGCGTATATAGACAACGGCAGCATATCCCTTTTCGGATGCATCACAGAAACCTAATAAATCGTTGGTAACTTGCCTGGTTGGGATCCATCGGGGGATTTGGACTTCACTGATACTGGGCAAATGAGATTTGAACTCTATCCATCTGTTTCCAACTGATGGCGGGAGTGGTACATCCCAATCTAGTCCACGCTTCCAGAGTTCTTGAATCAGCATTTTCGGCACAATAGTGATGGGTGATAACCATCCTAAAGGGTCGAAGATTCTGGCAGCTTCAGACAGAAGTTGCCTTTTAGAAATGGTTGACTCCGGCAAGTTGATTTGGTACCTGAATGAATCTGAGGTGGGGTTCCACATCAGCCCTAAAATCTTGATGGTGTGATCCCGATCGAGATTTAATGAGTGACCAGTAAGTTTATGATCATCAGGGACGTCTTGGAGGACTTCACCTGAGTTGCTGGACCATTTGCGCAGTTCCATACCTGCCTTGGCTAACAGACTGACTAGCTGAGCCTTTAGATGGAGCGCACCTTGAATGCTTTGAGCCCCAGTGATAATATCGTCAACGAACGTATCATCTGTTAAGGCGATTGCGGCTAGAGGGAAGGTCTCACCTTCATCTTTAACTAGCTGTCGTAGCGTTCTGATAGCTAGGTAGGGTGCGCTTGTGGTTCCATACGTTACCGTGTTAAGTCGGTAGACTCGAGGTGTCGTCGACAGGTTGAAATCCCATAAAATACGTTGATACTGGCAGTGATTGGGTTGAACAAGCACCTGGCGAAACATCTGACGGATGTCAGCAGTCAGGATGATAGGATGCAGGCGTTGTCGCATTACAACTTGAGCCAAGTCAGATTGTAATGGAGGGCCTGGTAATAGGGTATCGTTTAGAGATACTCCATTCGATGAAGGCTTGGACGCGTTGAACACTACACGTAGTTTCAACTCAGGTCCAACATACTTTATTACCGGGTGATGAGGTATAAAGTAACCATCTTCTCTCAGGATGGGTTTGTATTTTAATTGGGTCATATGCCCGGATTCAAGATAATCCTGCATGAATGTCATGTACTCTTCACAAAGAGTAGGATTGTTGTTGAGTCTGGTGCGCAGCGACTGATAGCAGGCATTAGCGGATCCAAAGGATCGGCCTAACTCAACGGTCTCGTTCTTGAACAGGAGCGGTACTACATAGCGGCCATCAGGAGTGCGTGAATGCTGTTCATCAAACAACCTCTCCGCTTGGAGTTCCTCCAGTGTCTGAACGGGTTTATACGGAATTTCCTCTAGCTCCCAGAACCGTCGTAGCGTTTGAGACAGTTCGTCGTCCACCGAAATGTGGAGAGAGTTGAGATTCCGGTTGCGGCCCTTCATAGGGCCCGAAATGACATAGCCTAGTGCAGTGTCAACTGCATAGGGCCCCTCTGGTAGTTTAATCGACTTGTGTTTTACCAGAGAAAAGTAGATGTCAGCGCCCAACAATATTTCAATTGGACCTGGCTCGTTGTAGTGTGGATCAGCTAAGTAGACCCCATTTAGTTCCTTGGAAGTAAATGGACGAAACTTCTGACCTGGTAAGTAAGCTGCAATGTTCTTGACTACAAGTGCAGCCACTTTGTAACGTCCTAAACTTTTGCGCGAGCGGAAAGGGCATGTAACGACTCCCGACACCGCCTTAACTTGAACGTTGGACACGCCACTGATGGAGAGGGTTGTTGGCTGCAGATCCAAACCTAATTTGACACTGCAACATTCAGACATCAAACTAGCTTGGCTACCACTGTCCAAAAGGGCTCTGATTGGTCTCCATTTCCCACAAGAGTCTTGTACGTGGATAAGCGCAGTACTCAACAGAACCCGTGAGACATTAGAGCTACGATTGGTTCTGACATTATGCGTTATCAACACTTGCGAATTGGAGGAAACATTATGATTCCGACTGGATCCAGGTTGCGCTGGCTGATGACTGGAATCTTTTCTAGTACCGTCGGGTTCGTCTAGATGGATCAGCGTATGATGGCGCTGATGACAGAGTCTACAACTCCCTTTAGACAGGCAATTCGCTGAGGAATGACTGGAGCCCAAACAATTGTAACAATGGTTGTTACTTTTAATCAGTTGGTGCCGCTGTAAAGGGTTTAGTTTCCGAAACTGAGGACATGAATACAAAGGATGCTGTTCCTTGCATTTTATACACGGAGGTGTATATGTTTGAGTGCTAAAAGCAGCCGCGTACTTTCTTACTGGTTTTGGTATAGAGGGTTTCCGTGTAATTTGTGTTGAATTAATGGATGAGTTCCCTACTGAACGGAGGGTCTGCCATTGCTGAGAATTAACGAACTCTTCCAGAAACGTAAGCAATGTCTCGACGTCGGGTAACTCGTCGTTGTCAAGCCGTTTCTCGAATCGGTTGCGTACATTGGTGTCTAATTTGAAAGAGAGTAAGACGGCAAGAATCTTACTCCACTGTTCTACTGGTTCATCAATAGCTCGTAGAGAAGCTAGATGTCCCCTTACCTTAGAAACAAAGGTATTTACACTGTCGTAAGATGTGCTGTCGAGTTTGGGTGTGTTGATAATACCTTCTACATGGAGCATCGCAATGAGACGTCTGCGTTTATACTTTTGAGTTAGAGTGGCTAACGCCGCCGTGTAGTTCGCGTCAGTCAACTTAAAGTCCTTGATGGCAGCAAGGGCTGGGCCAAGTAGGAAAGATTTAAGGTATTGTAACTTTTGCACGGGTGTTAGCGTTTCCATGGAGTCAACTGAACTCATGAAAAGGTCATAAAACGACTGCCAGTTGGCGAGATCTCCATCGAAGGGCTGAATGTTGAATTCAGGGAGTTTAGTCTGATTCATAATCGTTTGATTCAGGACTTGGAATGCAGTATCATGGGTGTCAGAGACGTTCATAGGATGCCTCTCCTCTTTTACAAATGGTGGCTGCTTACTAGTAACTATAAGGCGATCAAATTGGGTCATAACTTCATCGTACTCGCTGAGCAAGGCTTCTTGCATTCTCTCGTTCTCGGGTAAGGCTAGCAATTTCATTTGACATTCTTCAAACGCTTCAATTTTCGATGTTAAATGTTCAAATTGGGCTTGTACAAGAGGAATGTCATCTGGGGCGCTTGAAGCTTGTGATATCGATTTATTTAATCGAGTAATGAACCTCGTACACAGCAATTTCTTCGAGTTTAATTGGTTAATGTTTGCCATGGTGAGCTGTGTTGACAATCTGGATAGGTACGATAGAGTTGTAGGCTCAATCGTAAAGGCGATTTAGTAATATGTACGTTAATAATTGCGGGCCTTGTAGAATACGCCGCCGGCCGTGGCGGACAGTATAAATGCTCAGAGGAGGTTACAACGTAACTAGAGTAACGGTAATCGAAATTCGGTATACTAAAATCCTAAACGAGGATTAGCGGACGTCCTGAGGGCACGTAGTAAATTTGAATAGCAATACGTCACTCAGGCGATGACGTAGAATTCAAAAATCAAAATTTCAAAAATCGGTCAAAAATCGGACTTCGAAAAAAATCGGAAAATCCAGAAATTTGACTTTCAAAAAGTCAGTGCAGACCGAGAGCGCACTATATAGTCGAGCCGTTCAAAATCAAAAATTTCAAAAATGCCAACAATCGGACTTCAAGAAAAGTCGGACAATTGTGATTCGGAATATAAAATTCGTGAAATATAAATATATATTGCGTTAAGCAAATCTGAAAATGAAGCTTAAATGCGATTCTGAAAAACCGCGTTAAGCGAATTCCTAAAATCCGCGTTATGTGAATCCAACAAAAAACTCGTTAATTTGATCAGAAAAAGCTCGTAATTGGATCCGGCTACTTGGTGGATCATAAACTGTGGATTCGGCGCGCTGATTCGGCCAAAATAAATCCGACTAACGAAGGACCAGAAAATGTGGCGCCCGTTGCGCTGGTTTCGTAGGAGAGACGCAGGCGTCGCGGCGTCACATAGGTCTACGACTAAGATCGTAGGACCCGCCACACGTGGTGACCAATAAACGGTTCTGCTGATAAATTTGTGATGTGCGGATTTAACCTGCAGCAGAATTGCAGGTAAATCGTTGAAAAAAGGGGGCGCGTTACTTCAGAGCAGAGTTATACTCACAAACAAAAAAAAGGACAGGCAGGGTTCAGACGTATTTCACTCCAAGGGGTTATGCTTGGAGACTTATTACATATGGTTTGGTTTTCCCTGGGAGTAGAGGTATTCGAAGGGGCCCACACAGTGGTTCTGGAGGAGTAATAACACAATTCTGTCCTCTTGAATCCCTACTCAGCCGTTGAAATCGTAGAACTGCTCTGAGTAACACGAAAAATTATTTTGAATAATTTTTATTCAACAAACAAAAATTAATTGGGGAAAATGTAGCGGAAAATAGTATAAATAAAGTTTTTACAAATATATGTTTCTCCCCGACACAACCAGATACATTGGGGTGAGAAACTATACACCAATTAATATTCAATTACAATTTTCAAAATCTAAATTAACAAGTGGCACAAATAACAATGTGCGCACGCACAGGTACTGAACTGTGCGGCGCGTCAAAATACAATGAAAATATTAATTGAAATGTGTACTCACGCGTTCCGTATGAAAATACGGAAAAATACTTAGCGTGGAGTACAGATACAGAAGTTGGCTTCAGTTATCCACAATCGGACTCTACAATATCCTGGTGGAATCGCCGATGTCGGTTGATTACTGGCCCAACTTCTGGAGTGGTCTAATATCAAAATAACTCTTCTTGACGCGATCCAAAACGGGGGTTTTTTCCTTGTAAAAACGTAGATCCCGAAGGTGGTCAAGCACAAATTCTAGTTTACCAAATAGCTCGCAGCCTCGTCTTGGTAAACTCGAAACACAGTATATTGATATTATGCAAAAAACTCAAAAGACGTCTGTTCTCGATGAAAGACAATCGAGTAGTCGCCGTCTCAGACAGAATTATACAAGATTCTAGCGGTTCATACAATGAACGCTAGAATTGTATATGAAAAATAAGAATTCATAAAAATTACCAAAAGCGGTAATTTTGAATAGTTTTGCGACTCAAGTGGTCGCAACAGTTATTAAGGTCCCAATTTTTTTCTAGACTAAAATGAACATGAGGAACTCAAAAATTTAAACCAGAGGTCCCTATCTTTTTCCGTTATTGAGATATAATTTTTTGAAAAATTAAATTTTATTACAAACATTTTTTTGTTTAGGATATGTTTTAAAATGTGCCTTTATCATATTTCAGACCTTAGAACTTCAAAAATTCCAACCGCAGGTCCCAATCTTTTTTAGTTTTTGAAATATATATATAATTTTTTTTTTCTTTGAAAAAAAAAGTTTTCTTTATACAGTTCAAAATATGGCCGTTAGGTAATTTTGCGGTGAGGATTAATAAAAAATATTTAAAAAAATCAAGAGGCATTAGTTTTTGAGTTATAGTCAATTTTAGGTACTTTTTTCCGATTTACTCAAAAACAGTTGGCCAAAATCCAAAATGAACCTTACTTTTGTGATCTACGGCCCAAAGGGTTCAGAATTGAGATGACTACTTATCGTGTGTTGTGTATCATAAGTTGTGTGCTTGTGATTGTGGTGTTGTTATTTAAGTCCGTTCTACAGTATACTTTTTTGCGAAGCACTACATATTTTTTGCGTAGTACTGACGTAAAAAGTATAATGTGAAACACAATACTTCCTTCCAACTTTCGATGCTACACTACAAACTACACTATTTTCAAAACTACCTCCGGTCAAATTTTTGGGATGACAGTTGTATACTTCTCAGTCGTACCAACTACCAACTTTTTAGTTTTTGTTTACAACTTAAATTTAGAAATTTATTAAGTTAATGAGAAGTTTAATTAAAACATGTAATTAAATATAAACAAATCGGTTACTAGAATTGGTTCTACAATCAAACTGTTGTCTGTCACCTGAACTTAGAATTTTTAAAGTTGGAAGAGCATCACAAAGTAATAATAGATGGGAGATATCGCTGTCTCTTATTTTTCCCCCCACTATATTCTGTATTATCAAAAGTTGAAATGACGTCAGAGTTGGATAATATTGAAAAAAGTATAATGTAGAACGGACTTTACATTACGTGTGTTTCTGATTATTTTGCAGAATATAGTTATGTATCCTCGACCAAATATTTACACGTGCACTGTTCGTGTGTGGCTTAGAGAAATAGGTTTTTCACTTACCTATGGAGCTCTCATGCTTAAAACATGGAGGTAAGTGTTCTTAGTTTTTAATATTTCATAAATACATAATGTAAAAGTTTTAATATACCTAAACTTGAAATTTTTTATTGTACAATAAGATTTTATCCATACAGAATGTATCACGATAGAGAAAATGCATTTTTTTTTCAAAAACGAGATATGTGAACTAGTTGGAAAAAAAAATATTAGTACAGTAGAACCTCGTTATAACGGACCTCGATATAACGGACATCGGATATAACGGACAAAATGTTAGTCCGGAAAAACAATGGTGTTTCTCACTCAAAATCAGGCTCGAAACGTTATTTTTTTCGTTTCGGTTTTTGTTCCGGTTCAATTAAAAAAATATATCAGTTTGGTTCCGGCAAAAATAACGTTTTTTTTTTCGTTTCAGTTCCGAGAGATAAATTTTATTTCATTAAAATATTTTTTATTTTATTAAATCTGCTTTTATTTGTTTTAGAATTTTTTTTTCTACTACATTTTAGAGGAATATTTTATTCCTTATTTTGTAATAATCTTACCAAGCCCGCTGCCAGGGGGGGTTATGGGCGTTCACATCCCCCTCTAAATAATAGAAGCGCATTTTTTTATTTTTACGTGTCGGTTAAAAAAATTACGTTTTTTTTTCTGCTCATCAGTTTCAAAAATAATCTTAAATAAAATGTATTTTACATTCACTCCCATAAACATTATAAACCGATATTTTTTTCGGTTCAGCTCCGGTTTTCGTTCCGACAAAAATAACGTTTTTTTTTTTCGGTTTTCGGTTCAGTTCTGGTTCGAAGCCATGTTCAAAATATAAAGATATGTCTTCATTTTAAATAAAAAAAACAAACATTTTATATATTTTTTTAAACTTTTTGAAACCTCATCATGATTTAAATTATATAATATTTTCAATCCATTGATGGAAACTTCAGTGACTTTTTATTTTTGTATAACGGACTTTCGGCTTTAACGGACATCCCCTCACTCGCATTAGTCCGTTATATCGAGGTTCTACTGTACTAGTATCCTGTACTTTGTTTCGGATGATTTCAATACTACCATTCAATTTTTTGGGCAGACTTTGTTCACAATTTTTTTCCCGCGTGTTTTTTACACATCGCGTTTTCGAGAAAAAATGAAACGGGCGGATTAATACCTTGTATATAAAGTGCCATAGGAAGAAATGCCTGGAAAATCATATGAAATTAAATTTTTTAACAAATCTTTTTCTAACTTTATTCTGAGATTTTGAATAAATTTAATGTCGGGTATAGTTTTAGCCGTTTTATAAAGATTGTGTTTGAATTTAGCTTGTAGTAATTTAAGAATGGTTAGAGAATGTTTACTTGAACCTCTTGAACTGTGCCTGAAATTTCGCATTGATTGTAATCTTCTTCCACACCACTTTGTCTTTGAGGGTTGGAATTAAATCATTAATTAAAAAGTGATTGGGGGGTTCGTAACGGTATGGTTGCATTATGTTACAGAATATCCATTATATTTCGAGTGCGATCAGCAAAAGCAGTGAAGATTACCGATATGAATCTATTGAAGAGGCTCGGTATAATATTAGCAGTTTTCTGTGCACTTCTAATTATACGCACCCTCGTCGCGCCTCCTCACGTCATTGTAGGCAAAACTGCAGATGATCTGAAAGCTTATTTATGTAAGACTGACTGGTGGGACCACTCATTTACTACGAGTAAGTCAAATTATTACATTTAAAACACTTTATACCCTTTTCACACTAGATCTTTAAGATCGGATGTTAAAGTGAATGTATCTTTAAACGCTAATGTGAAACCGTACGGCCTCGTCTAAACACAACCGATGTTTAAGACAGAGATCTGCGTCTTAAACTTCGTGCGCATTGCCAACTTAATTTCTGTTATAAAAAAATACTCCTTGAATTTGTGCTGTCAACATTTTATATTATCATAAACAAGAATACTGTATTATATCGACGTTATAAGAAGTTGATACTTATTGTTATAATAAAATTATTTATTTTAATAATGTGTTTAATAAAATACAGAGCTACAATAATTGAGATAAAATGTATCGACTTACATGTTAATACAGGTGTGTAATATATTCTTTATTGTAGTGCCTTTATTGTAGAATGAAATGAAATATCCTTAATTGTTTATAATAATTCAAAATGTGCGTCTGCGCAGACAGTTAAAAACTGGTAATTTCATGACGGTAACTTAAGGACAAAATTACTGTAGCTGATGACAGCACCAGAGATTTAAACATCAAGTGTAAAAGCATACCGATCTTAAACATCGGTGAACTTTAAGTTCACTCGTCTTAAAGATCTAGTGTGAAAAGGGTATTAGTAAGAAAACTCAATAGATTACAATACAATTTTACACAACTAGAGCCACTAGTGTTTTAAAATGGAACTACAGGAGTCTATAGGGGAAACTTTTTAAGATCGCAGTGCCATATGCGGCAAAATCTGGAACACTCGACAGTGACATTGTCACTTGTGTATTTATTTATATGGTGAAAATGAACACGAGTTGTATTTTCATATTTTCCGAGCTTTTTTGTGCTTCTTTAGGGTTTTATAGGTATGACCAAAAAACCCTTATACCGTCTTTTTGTCGTTCGTCTGTTTGTCTGTCCGTCTGTATGTCTATCTGTTTGTCTGTCTGTCTGTTCGGTAAAAATTGTAGCCAAACGGCTAATCCTAGAGAGTTGAAATTTGGCATGCTTATACTCTTTGACCCGCACATACGAAAAATAATAAAACATCTAAAAAACATATCCCCCTAAAAATATAAACAAATATGTGCTCATCGAAAAAATTTTTTGTTTTTTTAATTCTGCGTATGATATCAAATGAAAGCCCTTACTACGTGGATTAACGATCAAAATTTTATTTTTGCAAAATAAATTATTTTGATTATGCCAAAATTGTGCAAAAAAATTGTCCCATAGCCTGTAGCCCAGATGGTTTAAAACTAAATATCTGAAAAAATTCCAAGTAATGTACATTGGTGTGCACCGCAATAGTACAACAGGAATTTTTGATCAAATTATGTTTTCGGAAATTATAAATAAAATCGATAAATATCGATAAATAAAAAAAAAAAATACTGCACATATTTAGAAAACTAAATAATTGTATTAGGTATTCGAATTAAAATTAACAAAAAAATATTTTAACATAAAATTTGTTTTTAAAGCCCTTAGATTAACAGATGATAACTTATTTTAAAAATATCGTTCATTTTGCCGTGATTACTACAAAGCAAAATTTGTCCTACACACTCAGCATGCCGCCTTCACTTATTATATACCTGCGAAACCCTGCAATGTGTGAAAATTCACACTTCACTTTTTTTAAATACTTCGGATCAGTTTCTTTACCTATTGTCGACACCTATGGTCTTTGTATAAAATGTAATCGCATTTGTGTTGATTTTAATGTTTGCTTTTCAGTGGAAGTCTTATTTCTTGTCTGGGGTATACGACTATGTATCGTTGTTAGAAAAGCGCCTTCAGAATTCAACGAGAGTAAATTTATATCAATGGCAATTTACAATGAATTTCTTCTATCGATATTCTTGAACATCTCAATGTAAGTACCAATTTACAGCAAAATATTTCTATAATAAAACATAAATCAAATACACTACCGATTTATATCACCACTTCAAAAACTAATTCAGTGATTTAGAAGAAACCAGATCTAACACATGAATATTACGAACTGGTGGTCTCTCATTCTGTCTGTAAACCGGTTCAACATTATAGAGAAAGGTTGCCAATATTACATTGTATCTAAATAGCACAAAGCGAATTTTGAACAGTTATGCACTCACCTACTACTGAACGGCGCACATTTAATTGTATAGCAATCGAAATTTGTTTTTCACCGTCATTATATTTTGATATCATTATATTTTGATAGTCTTTGATATCATTGCTTGAATATACACCCCTTGGCATTTTTAATCTTCGAAATTATTACGCAAAATACAAACAAAACAAAAATAACTATTATAACAAACTTCCCAAGTTATACTGAATAAAAATAATGTTTCTCTATTTATGGCCTAACAGGTTTCAATAAGTCTTATCATTTTTACAACAAATATTTTTAAGAGCAGGTAGTAATTTATAATTTGTTGTTGCTATATAATATTTTAAGCAATGCGATATCGGCAACCTTCTTCTACAAGGTGTCTCAAAAGAAATTTTATATTTAGTGGATCAATTAAAAAAAAAGTAAGCCGTATATAGAAAAAATGTTTATTAATTATTAAAATACACTTTTTGGGGATTTATTTCTTAAAAATAATATCGTCTAAATGTAGACCCTCGCGTTCTCGGCACTCATTTAATCGAACAGTAAAATTACTTATGACGTCTCGGCAGGTGGACTCAGGGATGGCTGCCATTTCGTGACGGATATTTTCTTTCAAATGCGCCAGCGAAGTCGGTTTATTGGCGTAAACTTTAGATTTATAGGAAAAAGTCCATAGGGGTTAAATCTGGACTGCGTGGAGGCCTATTTATGTCACCTCTCCGGGAGATCAATTTGCCTGAGAAAATTTCACGAACACGTGGCAGAGACATATTGGACGTGTGTGAAGTTGCTCCGTCCTGTTGGAACCATGTTCTTTGGTTATAGCCAGGAAAGTTTTGCAGTTCAGGTACCAAGAAGTTGTCTAACATCTCCACATAACGCTCTGAATTCACTGTAACTGCACGCCCCCTTTCGTCTTCAAAAAAGTAAGGGCCGATAATTCCTCGCGCCGACATCGCAGCCCATACGGTCACTTTAGGCGAATGTAGGGGTTTCTGATGTTTGCGTTTCGGATTCGTTGCACTCCAGTAGCGGCAGTTCTGCTTATTTACGTGGCTATTAAGATGAAAATGAGCTTCATCCGAAAACAAAATGTTGGTAAACGTTGAAAATCGCTCAATCACCTGATTTACGAAATTAAGCCTCTGACTGGCATCTTGGGGCTTTAATTCTTGCACCAATTGAATTTTGTAGGGGTGCAGCTTTAGGTCTTTGTGCATAATGCGATGTAATGATGATCTATGCACATTTAAAGCACTTGCGCGCTTCCGAATTGAAAGGTTCTGGTCGTCACGAACAGACTGATTAACATTCTCCACGTTTTCTACCGTTCTTGATGACCTAGGTCGCCCGGATTTTGATTTATCCAGCGTTGTACCAGTCTCTTCAAACTTTTTAACCCAATGTCGAATGAGAGGAATGCTTGGCGCATCATTTAAGTGGCGAAAACCTCGAATACTGCAGAATTTTCTACGCGCTACAGTCGCCGAATCACCGTTTTTGTAAAACTCTCGCACGCATAACGCGCGGTCTGCTCCCGAGCAACGCTCCATAGCGACTAAATGCCGAAGAGCCAGGCTACCGATTGACATAACTCCCGCGCCCCTCGGATACGTTGCGTTCACGCATTAAGCTAAATAAATATAAAATTTCTTTTGAGACACCTTTATAATGTGTCCCAGAAAGGGGTGGTGTATTTGTTTTTTTTTTAAATATTGTTAATAAAAAATAAATATAAATAAGATTATCCTAATAAGAAAATAATATATACTAAACAAAAAAATAAATTGAAACAAATAAAAAAATTTAAAGATTGAAATTTGTTTTGATCAAAAGTGTTATTGTTAAACAGGCTTTTCCTACAGTCACCGGCTAATCCAGATTTATTGTACATCATATTCTTCTGTCATACCCAGCTAACTGTTACTCCACTGCTTTGCCTCATCTTTGGAAGCAAGGCAAGACCCAAAAATTAATCTCAAATCTTGTAGAATTAGACTGTATAAATTTTATAGACCAAAAACCATTAAAACCACCAATTTATTAATCAATTACAATTACCACATTTATGTAA
The DNA here is from genome assembly GCA_963971575.1 of Liopterus haemorrhoidalis. Taxonomy (NCBI): domain Eukaryota; kingdom Metazoa; phylum Arthropoda; class Insecta; order Coleoptera; family Dytiscidae; genus Liopterus; species Liopterus haemorrhoidalis. The sequence continues at coordinate 62,400,412 of OZ020614.1, forward strand.
TCCTACTTATGATATTGTAAATGAATAATTACGTGTAATTTTATATAATTAACATTAAACATGTCAAACGATTGTCACGCAAATTTTTTTCTACACAGTTCTAAGGTAGAAACGTATTATAACTCAAAGAGTTTTTAAATTCTACAATAAGGAAAATAAAATAAAATTATAATTAAGAAAAGAGGGAAGATAAAAATATAACATTAAAGGGGAGGCACTACAGCAGGGCTGTTCAACCTTTTTGTATTTGGGATCTAATTTTTAGGGTTTTGTAGGTATGACCAAAAAACCCTTATACCGTCATTTTGTCGTCTGTCTGCCTGTCTGTCTGTTTGTCTGTCTGTTCGGTAAAAATTGTAGCCAAACGGCTAAACTTAGAGAGTTGAAATTTGGCATGCTTATACAACTCTTTGACCCGCACATAGGAAAAATACTAAAACATATCCCCCTAAAAATATAAACAAATATGTGCTCATCAAAAAGAAAAATATATTTTTTTAATTCTGAGTATCAAATGAAAGCCCTTAAGTATGTGAATTAACGACCAAAATTTTATTTTTGCAAAATAAATTATTATGAAGCGATTTTTGCCAAAATTGTAAAAAAAAATTGTCTCACACCCTCAGCCCAGATGGTTTAAACTAAAAATCTGAAAAATTCTAAGTAATGTACATTGGTGTGAATCGGAATAGTACAACAAGAATTTTTGATCAGATTATGTTTTCGGAAAATAACGCATTTTTTGTGTTTTTAACTAAAATATGTTCAATATTTAAATCGCTATGAAACACAGTAGATAAGTAACCGCTTGTAGCGTATTGCGTTTCGTCGTTACTTTGTAATTTGCAAACTAGAGTTCGATTCCTGTCGATTTTAATTTTTCTGTTTTTTTTTTTGCATTTTTATTTTGTTTAAATTATTTTATCAAAATTCTAGTTATATTTTGGTAAATGTTGTATTTAATTTTTAAAAGCGTAAATTTAATAACCAGTGGGAAGTGTTGAAATTATAATTTAATTCTATGTTTGAATGTATACAAAATCAGAGGGCGGGGCTTATGATTTGAGCAACCATTGGAAGCATAGGCGCAATTTTCAAAATCTTAATGAACCTTGCTATATAAAAAAAAAATACTGCACATATTTATAAACTTAAATAATGGTATTAGGCATTCATAAAAAATATTTTGACATAATTTGTTTTGGGCATCCCAAATAATCATCATTCAGTTACTAAATACCTGCGAAACCCTGAAATGTATGAAAATTCACACTTCACATAAATTTTTTATATATATATTGTTACCACGATCGACTAGAACGCGTAGTCGGCCACCGGGAGAGTTTGGAGTGCCTTTCAGGTGAAGGACACTGGGAAGAAAATTTTGAAAAAATTAATTACATATTGCAATTTTAAAGCCGTTTTTCATGTAAAAATAACCTAATACGCAATTTAAGTACATGAAAGTGAGAGAAAACTAAAGATCTACATAAAACCACGCCGCGATCGACCAGTATCAACAGCCAACTAAAGATAAGAGATCAATGAAATTATCACGTGACAATTGCGTGGTTACTATCTCTTCATTCTGAATAAAGATACCTACGAAATTTTAAGTGCGAAATTATATATTTTTCATCAAGTTTTTTCAGGAACTTTTGGTGGTAACATTTTAAACTTTTTTTATAAACTGAAATCTCCATGCAACATTTTATTTCGAAGTTAATTAATCTATTTTTGCTGTAAATGTCGTAAATTTAAATGAATAATTCAATTTTTCAACATGGTTTGGTCTATAAAAATTATATGGCTTAAATGTATTATATGCACGTAAATGCACGATTTATAGTAGTTTCAGATGTAATTTATGTCATTATTCATTTTAATTGATAATAAGTAGAACTTTATTGATTATTACATAGTTTAATGGAGGTAGTTTAACACCAGTATTCCTTGTTTTTGCAAACTATAAATGTTTTTTGCGAGTAATTTCATTCCTTTCAAAAAGAATTATTGTCCGCTAGGATAACAGCTTTTTTAATAGTTTTTAATTCATTTTACCAACAAATACATTATTTTAATTGAAGAGAAAAAAGTAGAAAATTTTGTTTTTTATTTTTATAGTACGTGTTCTATTTTTGTCATGATTTTAAAATGGTTGTGTAGGCATATATGGTTTTCCACGGCACAGACAAGACAGAAGAAAGTTCGGGAATGATGTCGAAGACCCATGCTAACAAATTCTTGAATAAATCACGCTGTGGTAACTCTCAGTATACCAGTACCAACTCTTCAGCTGGAGGACTCGAATATGCTAAAATTTCAGAACAAGATATACAGGTAAATTAAAATCAAAATTATATTTATATCTTACAGAAAACTATACTGTCTTTTAATTCCAAGGAGCTATTCAAAAATACAGTACCATAAAGCTGATTTGTGATTGGCTACCAGCAAATCGTTTTTAGCAAATTTTAGGTGCGTTCGGCATAAGCTAATCTACACATTCTGCATAATTTACACAAGAAACTTTCGGCATAAAGTTTTTGTGTGCTCTGTGCTGCACGAAGATCGTTCGGCAAATATTGTGCAGTGCAGTTTGTGTTGCACAATCGTCACAAGTTCAGATCGTACGGCAGTCTGTGCAATAGTGTTTTTCGCGTTAAAAATATAAGTTATCATTTCTACAAAACAATATGAGTGAAAACAATTAAGATATCATTGTTTATGCCTGCAAAATAAATAGTACAGACATGAACCTCATGATGGAACATGTAAATACACTCAAAAAGACTGTGAATTTCCTGGATATAAGCGGAAAAGTACTTTAAATTGATTTGTAGTCATGTTTGGAACAGTACTCTCTGCATATTCAAATACTTTTTCCAAAATATTTTCTGGTTTGGAAAATTCTTCTGAATTGTCTTCCTCATCAGATAAAATTACGTTTATATTACTTAAAACCAGCCCAAAACCTTCATGCGTCATTTTTATATTATCTTACAAAACAAGTAGCAAGAGACAGACTTCATGTAATCAAACACACATAATTTATTTGTTTACACAATAGAATAACAAGAATAACTGCACAATCTGAACAACCGTTCTGACTTTCTTGCACAGTGTGCACAGTGGTCACGTGACAAAAAACTTGCACGACACAGAGTTAACACTGCACTGTTATGCCGAACGTACCTTTTCATGACAACAGCAGCCATTACTTCGAACTGTCAACCTCAATATTCTGTCAAATTGTCAGATAAATTAATCACATGATTGGTTTTCAGTTGCAACTTACTTTTAAATTTAATACTTGCAGGAATGTTACATTTATTTGGAAACATTAATGCTTCTTAAAATGTTATAATGTAAATCTTCCTTTTGCATTTACTTCTCGGAATTAAAAAACAGACTATAGTTTATATAAATAGCCACCAGGATGCAAATCTGTGATATTTCAACACTTCTACATCGATAAAATAGACCTATAGAATGCTACTGGATTAATTAAATTTAGTATTTGCACCTCGAAAATAGCAATAAACAAATATTATGAAGCAAAAAAAGTAGCGTTAGTGTGATTTTGGTACGGATGGAGACGGATAAATCAACGTCCATTTTGAGAAATTAATTTTAATTGTTTTTTTCATTGTGTACTTTCGTATTGTAGGAAGAATTTCGTCGCCTGTACATCCAACTAGAACTTCTTAAAGAAAAGAACATCCGTTTTGGCAACAAGCAATTAGTTGCTAAAATAGCAGCAATGCAAGAAGCTGCAACTCGTGTCAACGAAGCTACCGTTGAAATAAACACCAAATGTATTGAAGAAACTGCTCAACTTGTTGATAACGTTGATATTAGTGATAAAAGAACATCAGCTGTAGTTGAAAATGTAGCAACGACATCTGCATATAGTAACGTATCTACTGCTCCAATGAGTTCTGACAGTCAATCAGACTGGCAATGGGAAAGCTCATCGGAAACAAATAAGTTATGTACGAATGAAGGATGTAAACAAGATGGTACCAATGATGGAAATCATGTTAATGATTCTGTCAAAACACATCCGTATCTTATTAAATCTGGACATGCCAAAACTCACTCTATTATTATCAATTTAGATGATAAAAGTCGTTTTACAGAAGAAGTTACTGTATAAATATATTTAATGTATATCCAAGCAAAATATTTAGGCCAGAACCCTAAAAATAATATGAACAAAACAAACAGTTTTAATCTGGACGGGATCATTAAAATAGGTAGGATTTGAAGTTTGAATTAGCTAGGCACCAGCGCAGTAACTACGATTTTAGCCCCTTAAGCAAAATATGTAAAAGCCTCTAATCTTCAAAGAAGGAAGAAACCCCCCTCCCTCTTTTTTATCTCACATACGATGCGCAAACAAATATTTTACGAAGAAATTTGTCAAATAACAAACAATTAGCTGCTGGTAGGCCATCTTATGTTATCATGGTCAAAATTCTAAAAAATCATACATAATGGAAATTAGTTTGCCATCTTGTGTGGAATTTTGGTACTAAATACCAATATGGTGGAAGATGTCATTACTTGCTCTAGCATTAACGGCTCGACGACTTTAACCGAAGTCATATCCAACCTAAAAATATCAGATATTTTTGCCAGAACCTAGATCTGGGTGCCGAAAATATTCCAGCTTGCTCTGGGCCCTTATGTTTCAAACTTAAGCAGCAATTAACTGCGTTTAATACTGGTTACGGCACTGGAAGGCGCTAAACAGAAATTTCATGCAACAAAATCAATGTGAAACACGTATACTTCAGTCTACAATATACAGAGCAAATTTTCAAAAACAAGAATAGTACACGCCTGGTGCCTGGCTTAATATTTGCTTACGGGATTATTAATGAATTAAATAATTCTAAAAATTAGTTAGATAGTATAATGCAGGGTTTGAGGAAACAATTTTAATAGATAGGTATGAAGGATTTTTAGACTAACGAAATTTTTATCCTTTTTATATCTTCCAATATTTTCTTCCAAATATAGTTTTAAATTATTATAAACTTTTATAAACAATTTTATAGATTTTTAATTGGATCTTAGGAAACCATATCCAGTTACAACATATCAAAAATATACAATTTTATTGAGAAAATATCGTAATCCGAATTAGTGCCCCGTCCTTTGCTTCTTAAAATGACCAATTTTAAAAAATAAATACTTCGTTTAAATACCCATATGAAATTATAATTAATGAGAAAGCAGGACGTGAAGTTTTGAGAAAATTAAATCATTGGTGTGACAAAAGAGGCATTTACCGATTGGCGACATTTATCCCACGACCAGGCGATAATTGTTGCTGAACTGAAAAACGTTGTTATTTACAACTAATGGATAGTATGTTATAGGACATTTACTTTCAGTTTAGAATGACGATGTAGTACTAAAGAGCAACCTGTGCAATAGCTCTAAATTCCTAGGTAGTAGTAATACTAAAATATGGTTCAAATAGGAAAGCTTCATTGTACATTTTGCGACGTTGACGTTGATCTTTCATAGCAATCTATTGACATTGACATATCGATCGACCACGAGTTACGAGCATAGAAGTAACCTTAAAAACTATGAAAATTATGACAACTGGCAACACCGGCATGAATCTTATTATGACGTCATTTTATACTTAACGTAAAATTCTTTTAAAGGCGTTTGGCCGGATAACCGACTATCCGGCCTAACTTTAAGCCGAATATCCGGTATCCGGCTAACCGGCCAAAACACTATCCGCTGCATCACTAGAAATTATAACGTGAACAATGCGTGATTAATATCTCTTCATTGAATATATAAGCGACAAATATCGCTAGAATTTTACACCTAATAGATAGTATTATAACAGGTCAGCCATGGCCATATGATTTAAATTTTTTTGTCCCTAACTGGATATAAATAGAGATTTTTTTATTTTTTGTGGCCTAAATATTTCGCTAAATTTTATACCATTAAAATGTAATTATCACAGAGATTGTACGCTTTATATATAAAAAATATGTAACATAATTTACGCATTAAGTCCATTTTAAAGAGTAAAAAAATGTGAAATTTTATTTGAAATATTCAAGAAATGTTATTATTAATTTGTTAAATGTAGATATTTCAAGAAAACATGTATTATTTAATTGTTATTTGAAACACATGTAATAAAGAATATTTTACCAAAACAATGTGATTGGTAATGTATTTTATTATTGACTTGCGATACCACTAGATGTGGTAATAAAAAAACAATAAAAACATAAATTTTCAGGTAAGTTTGTTATTTATTTCCCAATCTATACCTAAAATAATTGCCTAAATCCTTTAAATAGAGAAGCGTTTTTTAATGGATGACACAGCTAACAGCAGTGGCGGTTCCTCATTAAGAGCCAAGGCCATTGCAAAATTAGGCAACAACATCACAAATTAATCATTCAAAAGTTTTTATTTTCTTTAAAAATGCCGATAAATACAAATAAACATATAAGCGTTTAAGTACGAACGCTTCTATTGCCTTGCATTTGATGCCACGAATAATACAAAGCGTGCTTTGTATTTATGTAGGCAGGCGAGCCAAATCGAAACTGACTCCGTTTTCAGACAGTTTGTAAGCCTCCGTTGAGAGTCGGGGGAAGAGCGGGTGGTCAAACTATGCGCTAGAAATACATTAAAACGGAGCCAGCTGTATCTTGGCTCTTTAATTTGAGTCACGCTTGCATATAGAAAGCGTCGCGTATTATAGTGTGTTTTTTATTATATCGTGTGTGTATTCTTTTGTGTTACTTTTAGAAATGAACCGTATCAGTAATCTTTTGAAAAAAACATTTTCTGCATATTCCCTCAAAGAAATGCGCTACGGGATTTGGACATTTCAAAAACTCAGAATGTTTCTGCCTCTGCTTCTAAAACACGGACAAGAAAATTTAATAGAATCATTTACTTAAAGAACAATTGGATTTGCGGATGCAAAGAAAAGCAAGCAGTTTTTTGTTTTCCTTGCATTTTATTTGTGGGAGAATTAACATGGACGAAAAACGGGATTACGGATTTAGTCGGATCTGAGATTTTGGTAAGTCACTTCCATTTAATTTAAGTGCGTCTGAATATAAACTATGAATATAAAAAACGCCTTTTGCTATTTTAAATTATGCAAAAATAAAAAATTTCTGAGGTAAAAAAAAGACTGTCATAAAAAAAACCGGAGTACTACGAAAATTTAACATTACATATAGTGTCTTTTCCACACTGTAAATTTTCAATATACATTAGAATTTTTTATTTGTTAAACATGTTTTGTTTTTTTTTTTAATAAATATATTGCATGCATTTATTTTCACAGCAACCCTTGATCAAAAATTCTCGTACGCCACTGGATTGAACTTAGTTAAATGTTCAATATATTACATTTTAATCATTGTTACATCAAAAATTATATTTACCATGTTTTTTTAAAGATTTAAATTTGATTTTGATGCTACATCAGTGGCGGCGAGGGTGGGGGTCCACATTAATTTTTTTCTAGTCCCCTTCTGCCCTCCCAGATCTGCTTCCAGAAAATTTAAGATAAAACGAAGTGGGTTAATTTTAGGAAATTCAAACCCATCAAATTTTCATAAATATTTATAACGATAAAAAAATGGTGCCCCCCTCAAATATTTCCTTCCCCCCCCAATTTTAAAAGCAAGCGCCGCCACTGTGTTACATTAATAGTTGGCAGCCCACCAGCGGTTCTTAGCAGCTTTTTTTTGCTCTTCACTTAAAATTTAGAAGTGAAGACCTTTTTTTTGCTCTTCACTTAAAATTTAGAAGTGAGGACCTTCTTTTTCTCTTCACTTGAAATTGAAATTTTGCTCTGTGTTTATAAAAATTATGTATAATTGGACCCCTAGAGCATCAGGCCCCCATGCGACGGCATACCTTGCATACCTCTATGTACGCCACTGCGTGTAGTGTTCAGTTTTAAGGGATGATTTTCACCCCCTACGCCACTGAATGCTTGCCAATCAATATGGTAGCTGCTCTATATTTTAGAGCAAGTGTAAAACATTTCTAGTAAAAATACAATGTGTTATTCATACAAAATGAAGTTGAATACAATTTAATAAATTTAGAGCAAATAGTGATAAAATAAATGTGAAATATTTTATTATTATTTTACATTTTCCTATGTTCTTTTCTTTTAGGTTATGTCAATAATATTTCAATCCAATAAACATGTATTTTTTTATTATTTTATTTAAATAAAATGTTTTTATGTACAATTTATTAAATAAAATTCAATAAATCATTTACAGTTATTTCAAATAATTTATTTAAAATGATTCGTGTTTTTCTATTTACATTTTTTTATTTATTAATTATATCATCAGTAAATAGCTGTTATGTTTTTACAAAAGGTAAGTCACTGACTTTGTAGTATTTTAAAAATTCAAGTAAAAAAACTCGATCAATGAACCCATTAGAAAAATTAATAACTAAACTTATACCACCCACGTTACATATCTGTAATGCGTGTTGCCTATTTTCAGACTTAAATGATCCCTGCCGAGATAAAGTTTGCAGTTTTGGTGCTAAATGTGTTACTTCCTCCGATGGAAAGTTTGCTTCTTGCAAATGTCCGGAACGCTGCCCAAGTTACGGGGACCATAAGACTTCCAGACCAGTCTGTGGGTCTGATGGGAGAGATTATGCAGACTTATGTAAACTCAGGATGTCTGCTTGTCAAGCAAATATAAATATCACCGTCAAATATGATGGAAAATGCGGTAAGGAAACTTTTAGAGGAAAATATTTAAAGGAACTGCTAGTCTATAATGCCAGGGCACTTTTATAATGCCCTATCTGGCTGCCACCTTTTCATTCTTTAAAATCCAGAGCATCATCTTTCCTTTTACGTTCTATCACCTACAAGGGTAGTCAATCTATATTAATAAAATTGATGTGAAGTGTGAGTTTTCACACATTTCAGGGTTTTGTAGATGTTTAATAAGTGTAACAAGCCAACATAATACTGGATGTCTAGGAATATTTTTTCTATAATCACATCAAAATCAACAAATTTTTGATAATTAATTTTATTCGTTATTTGAGTACTAAGAGCTTCCATTTATTTTTTTAAATAAATTTTAAATAATTTGACGAAAATCCCAGATTTTTTTTTTTCTGTATTTGCTTCGTATTCAAGTTAATTTCAATTTCAGAAACGTATATCTCAATATTAACTATGTGTTATTTTATTTATAACTTTTTCATTACTATAAATGATTATTCCTCTTTGATACAAATATTTTAAAAACAAAACCCTTAAGTAATTCAAACAATAGGTTGAATCACAACGTATAATAGTATAATAAAATAACTGAACACTACACACTACACTCTACCGTGTAGAGTGTAGTGTGGTGTTCTCAGCTGTTAAATTTTTCTATTATATTTTTAATTTCAAAAAAAGACACACACTATCTTAGCCATAAATTAAAAAATCCATAATATTATTAGCCATGAATTAAAAAAATAATTTTGTCAAAAACACAAAAACTGCAATATTTTTCATAAACGCAATCGGATCAAAAATTCCTCTCGTACGCTTCCGGCTTAAATCAATGTACATTACCTATAATTTTTTCAGATTTTTAGTTTAACCCCTTTGGGTAAAAGGGGCGGAACAAAAACTTTTTTAGCAAATTTTTGGCTAAAATCGTGTAAAGAAACGAATTTTAAAAAACTACTGTTTGTTTCTTAATCTACGTTCTAAGATCTTTCTTTTGATACCACACAATACATTTTTAAATTATTATTTTTATTGATGACAAAGAAAAACAAACGATATATTTTGAAAAACTAATCTGATCAAAAATTCCTGTTGAACTATTCCAGTTCCATTCAATGTTCATTATATAGATTTTTTTCAGATTTTTAGATCAACCCCTCTGAGAGATAGGGTGGGGGACAATAGTTTTTTGACATATTTTTGAAAAAATACCATGAAAAAAAATGATCTTTCAAAAATAAAAAATTGTTTGTTGATCCACGTATTAAGAGGTTTCATTCGGCATGCCACTTAAATTTTTAAAAAATATTTTTTTTTATAAATACATAATTGTTTATATTTATCGCGGGATGTGTTTTGAACTCTCAGTATTTTTCCTACATGTGGGTCAAAGAGTTGTATAAGCAAGCCAAATTTCAAATTTCTATGTTCAACTGTTTGGCTACAATTTCTACCGTAAAGACAGACAGACAAATGAGTGACTTTATAAGGGTTTGTTGATGGACATACCTACAAAACTCTAAAAATTAGATACCTGTTATATATTTTTTCGGCCTCATATATGACAAAAGTTTTTTGATATATTTGTAGCGAAAGTGCCATAAAAAATCGATTTTCAAAAAATAAAGTTTTGCTACTTCATCCACGTATTAAGTGGAGTTTGGTTTATATTTCACTGATAATCTATTTTGTTGCCTGAACGATTAGTACCAATAGTTTTTTGGTCATCATAAGATCAATAACCTTCCTAATAATTACGAACGATGATACTAACTTTTTTTATACAAATAAAAAAGAACATTACTTCATTTTGCATGACTTGCAACTTTTAAACAATATTTCACTTTTAATTTTAGTTGCAAAAAAGTACATTACTCAAAAGTTCAATACTTTTTCATCTTGCTTTCTGAGTATTGACAGTCTTTTAGCCACATACTTTGCTATATTAAGTACCTTTCCAGGATTATTAGGGTTTTATAGGTATAACCAAGAAATCAGGCGTCAATTATGTTTTAAGAAGAATCAATAAATCATAAAATCATTTGAAACTTCTTGACTTGTTAGATATGTACCTGCACCCTATGTGTAAACATTTAGTTTTTTATATATTTATATTTTTTCAGATCCGTGTGGCAGTGTAAATTGTTCAGAACCTGAAGTTTGCCAACTGAATGAAAATAGAGAACCAGAATGTAAATGTGGTGACACATGTCCTATTGAATTTACGCCAGTTTGTGGTTCAGATGGAAAAACCTACGCCAACGAATGTTTTCTACGACAGGAGGCATGTAGGCAAAAAAAGCAACTTAGAATAATATATCATGGCAAATGTAGTTCAGGTATGCTTTTGAAAGTGTGTCCAATACTTCGTTTATTTATACAGAAGTCTCTTCCAGTTTTCGAAACACTGTCGTACAGCAACAAAGACATCCACACCAGAAACAAACTTGAGAAGTTTATGTATCTGTTAATATGCTATCACTTGTGGTTAATTTATTTGCTGTACGACAGTGTTCAGAAATCTGTGAAACATGGTATAACTCTGTATCTTCACACTAATTTATTTTTTTACAGGCATCAATCCATGTTTAAATGTTAAATGTACAATGGGTGAAGAATGCTCTATCAATAAATATGGGATAGCACGATGTGAATGCTTGACAAATTGTGAACCAGTTATAAGATCAGTTTGCACTAAAGATGGACGAACATTTTCATCTGAATGTGAAATGAAAAAAGTAACATGCAACACAAGAACACCTCTAGAAATCTCCTATATTGGCACTTGCAGTCCATCACATTCTTGTAAGGAACATACCTGTCCCCAAGGATCGTTTTGTGTGGAAAAAAATAATAAAGTCGAATGTGAATGTCCTATTTGTTCCATGGAATTTAATCCTATTTGTGGATCTGATGGAATATCTTATGGGAATGAATGTAAACTTTATCTAGAAGCTTGTAAACACCATAGAAATATTACAGTGCTATACGAAGGACCATGCAGTAAGTCTTCAATAAAATGAGTTTAAATACATTTTTATACTGATTATTTTGCAGATGGTTGTGAAAACAAAAAATGTGAATATTACTCAGTTTGTGCGAGTGATAAAGCAACAGAGAGCTATTGTGTTTGCCCGGAATCTTGTGATAAAGAACAGGTAAAAAATACATACATATGAGTCCTCCTTATTACATAAATAATATATTTTCGTACCTTAGAGCAGTGGTTCCCAACCTGTGCTCCGCGGAGCCCTTAGTGCTCCGCGTGCACTTCTCAGGGGCTCCGCAGCAGTTCCAGGAAACACAAAATAAATAAAAATCGAATAAAATCAAAAGTATAAGAAATATAAAACAGAATTAAAATATTAAAACTGGAAATGACATTCTGAAAGAAAATTGGCCAACTTGTATGTATGTCCAAGTGATTTCTGGCTCTAGCCGGTTTATGACTCTATGACTAACTGGAATGTGATCGGCGAGAATCATTTTTGTTTGAATAATCTGCGTGTATTTTGATTATTTGCTTCATTTTATAAAAATCTGTCTATCTATCAATATGTGAGCTGTGAAAGAGAAAAGTGAATTTATATTAACTAAAAAATCTACCCCCTCCCCAGTAACATTACTTCTAAACACCATTAATTTGTAAGACAATTTGTAAGACAAATTGGTAAGGCCTAGGGGCTCCGTCATAGAAATTGATTCTAAAAAGTGGTCCGCTAGAAAAAAATGTTGAGAACCATTGGTCTAGAGAAAAATTGGGGCTTTAATCGTTTAAAACGTTTGGAGATAATGACAATTTTTTGAATGGCATAATTTACATTATTTGTGAAAATTGTAAAATAAAAAAAAAAAATCACAACTCAAAAATGGTTAGAGATAGCGACCAGCGGTTGAAATTTTTGGATTCTTTGTAGTTTATTTAGTCTAGAAAAAAATTGAGGCTTTAATCGTTTAATGCGTTTTGAGATTGTGACAATTTTTTTATGACAAAATTGTGAGTTTAAAAAAATCACAACTCAAAAACGGTTAGAGAAAACAACCTCACGCTAGAATTTTTGAATTCCTCGTAGTTTATTTAGTCTAGAAAAAATTTCAGGCCTTACTCGTTTTGCGTATTTTAAAATTATGACAAATTTTAATATGGCGTGATTTATAGTAATATTCATCTTTGCATGGATATATCTCAAAAACGAAATGCAATAAAGACCTGCGATTGAAATTTTTGAAATCTTGAGGTCCTAATTTACTTATAACCAGATTTTGAAACAAAAAATTTTTTTGAAGTTTTTCCATTTTTTAAATTTTTTTTTGAAAATTTTGAAAATTGCTAACTAAAAAATGGTTAGGGATATAAATATGCGGCTTGAAATTTTAAAATTCTACTACACAGTTTAGTCTAAGAAAAAAAATTGGGCTTAAATAAACACATTATTAAGTTTTGTAGGGGCAGTAATCCAAAATCCTTGAAAATGGCCAAAAACAGAAAAAACGTAAGGGGTAGACCTTAAAAAAATCGTGATTTTGAAGTAAAAATTTTTTGTCTCCAATTTTATTGAAAATTGGTACAAATATGCATTTTTGGTCAGAGATTAAGAAAATTTGGTCCATTTTGAATTTTGGGCAAAAGTTTTGGAATTATAGGCAAAAAACTGACCTAAATCAGCTCTAACTCAAAAACTAGGAAAGCATGAATTTTTTAAATATTTTTTTCATAATCCTCACTCTAAAATTAGCCTAAAACTATATTTTGGCTAAAATCAGAGTCAAAAAAAATTTGACCAAAATTTTGGAAGAATTTTTTTTTGATTTTTGTTCGAAAATTGGTATACTTATATATTTTTAGCCTTAGATCACAAATATATGGTCAGTTTTGAGTAACGGTCTAAAATTTTGACATTTTCGGCAAAAAAAGTTAAAAAAAAGACAGTCCACAAAAAGGCTCAAAACCGATGAAATGTTAGCCTGTCCCCTTTTTAATTTTTATAAACTAATACTTACTTCTTGCCTATCATCTATATCAGCGGTTCCCAACCTGTGCTCCGCGTGCACTTCTCAGGGGCTCCGCAGCCGTTCCAGGAAATAAAATAAATAAAAATTGAATAAAATCGAAAGTATTAGAAATGACTAGCCAGTTTATGACTCTATGAATAGCTGGAATGTGATCGGCGAGATGAATTTTTGTTTGAATAATCTGCGTGTATTTTAATTTCCTTCATTTTATAAAAATCTGTCTATCTATCAATATGTGAGCTGTGAAATAGAAAAGTGAATTTATATTAACTAAAAAATCTACCCCCTCCCCCGTAACATTACTTCTAAACACCTTTAATTTGTAAGACATAGGGTAGACCTAGGGGCTCCGTCATAGAAATTGATTCTAAAAAGAGCTCCGCAAGTAAAAAAGGTTGGGAACCACTGCCTTAAAGCATACACAAAAAAACATATATAGACAAAAATCATTCATTTTAATGTATTAGTGGTTTTAAAATATTCTACATATGCTATAAAAATATTTATGCTATATAAAGATACAAATTTTAAAACTGACGAGAAAAAATCATCAAATAAACAATCCTGATTTATTCTGTGTTTTTAATTTTTATCCTTATTACACATACAATTACATTGGAGCCCAAGACGAAGTCAGGTTTATTTCTTGTGTATTCCAGCGCATTCCTGTCGCATCCATTGCCTACATCCCTCTTGCAGGATAAGAAAAATGTTATATTACATTAGTGGCAAGTTTTTTAATTGGTAGTTAAGTCATACATCATAAATATGTTATCATACAGGCAAAAATCAGTCAGTTTTTATTTTCAATTGTTCATACTATATATGAAACTATATGCATTGTTGTTGATTATTTTTCTAGGAAGATATTCCCGTTTGTGGAACAGATGGAGTTACTTACAAAAACGAGTGCCAATTAAAATTGAGTTCTTGTAAACTAAAACAATATATCCTAGTTGCTTACAAAGGAGACTGCGGTAAATATACATTAAAATAACCAAAATTTACATAAACTCTATGTAATTATTTGGTTTTGTTTTTAAATTAATCAATATTTAAATTTATCTAGTTTTTAGATCTATGTCGAAGCGTTAAGTGTAAATTTGGAGCTTATTGTAAGGCTGGTAAATGTGTCTGTCCAACTGATTGTCATAGTTCTGGAAATGAACCAGTCTGTGCGTCAACAATGGTGACTTATTCTAACGAATGTGAATTACAAAAGGCTGCCTGTCAGTTACCAAACACTAATCCGCCCTTAAGTATTATTTTTTATGGTGACTGCAGAGAAAAATTCGTCAATACCAAAGCTTTAAGTAAGTATTTAGTACATTTATAAATAGTAACCAATCAGAATGCTCTAAATTCAAATCATCCAATAGGAATAGAGTAATTATATAACCAATCAGAACGCCTTAAATTTAAATTAGCCAATAGCAAAAAAGTAAACCCTTAACTAATCAGAATCATCTAAATTCAAATTAACCAATAGGAACAAAATTAGCTTATAGTTAATCAAAATTCCATAAGCCCATATGTTGGGACCTTATACCATGAGTTCAAAATGAAATTACATAAAGGTTGACTATGGAAAAATAAAATAATGTCTACTACAATATAACAATATAAACTTATGACAACAACACCAGTGATGATTGTTAATTAATTCTAAAGCTTGCTGTTGACATTACTTAATGACTTATGTCATTTCTTTTTGAACTCATGGTATAAGGTAGGATCCCAAAATATGGTTAGTGCCTTTTCTAAGGTGCTCAAAATTTAATTTTAATTTTTTTAGCTACATTCCTTCCTGATATGTCGTACCACCAAACTAGAACAGCTGTAGCAACAAGTTCTATCGAGCAAGAAGCTTGCAAAGACATCCATTGTGACTACGAAGCAACTTGCGAATTAGGTCCTGACAATTTTCCACGTTGTGCTTGCAAGTTTGATTGCAACAATACAATTGCTGCAAATAGTAAACCAGTATGTGCTTCCGATCTAAGAATGTACACTTCTTTATGTGCAATGAAAATGGAATCATGTCAGAGACAAGAAGAACTGAGATTGAGACCATTAGATTTATGTCAAGGTAAGAATTACATCGAGTTACTCCTTAGTATACTTATTATTATTATTGTTTAAGGAATGAAAGTAAAGCCTTGTAATGGAGAAGTGCCGCTGAGGCATCCTGTGACTGACAAAGAGCTGGATTGTGGAAATGGACCAACTCGCCAAGACTGTCCTTCCGGAAGCTACTGTCATCAAACTACACGTTTCGCCAAGTGTTGTTTAAAAGGTATTTATATCAAAACATTAAGCAATAAAAAATTGATGTGAAGTGTAAATTTTCACACATTTCAGGGTTTTGTAGGAATTTAGTAAGTAATAACAAATTGTGGATACATGTTAAAAATCATAAATTCCGATAAATTTTGAAAAAATAAATAATCACCTGCTTCCTTTTAGAGACTTACAAGAGTATTTAATTACGGCATGCGGTCATATCAAGAACCAGTTCAGTCAAATAAATATTATAAGCACGGTGTTGTAAACTTTCGAAATAAATATCAGATCAAAAATTCCTGTTGTACTATTCCGGTTTACATTAATGTGCATTACTTCAGATTTTCAGAATAACCCCCCTGGGAAATAGGTTGTGAGAGAAAGGTTTTTATAGTACATTTTTGGCAAAAATAAATATATTATATGAAGCGTGAATTTTCACATATTTCAGGGTTTTGTAGGTATCTAGTAAGTTACAAATTGTGGGACATATTAAAAATAATAACTTTGGATAAATTTTGAAAGAATAATCCACATGCTTATATCTAGAGACTTAACTGGAGACCATGCTAAGCGTACTATCACTGAAATTGTCTTTATTATAAAAAAAAAATAATAATAAAACATTCTAAATTTTCTACACTGTACAAAAAAATGTATCAGTTCATAACATTCATAAAAAAATACAAGAAAAAAATAGAAAATCTTTTATAATGCATAAATATTGTTAAATAAGAACAAAATGTTTATTTAACTTTAATGGGAGGGTTGGGACTTCGTATTGCTCACAAGTTTGTCAATGTTCGAGGAAACAACTGATGTAGGAATATGCAACGTGTTTTCTAGGTGCGAATCATTTATTTAATTTTTTGATTAAACGAACTTCAACCGAGAAAATATCTGCTCACATTTGTAAGTGCTTCCAAAGAGTGTAATTCTCTTCTGAACAAAAGCTGTGAGTTTCAGAAATTGTTCAACTAGGAAATATTTCTTATAAAACTCAATTAGTGAAATGTCCTTCATTTTTGGCTTCAAATTTGAGTTCTGTAGCACAAGTAGTTCCATTTGCAGAGAAAGTGGCGCTTGTTCCACATCAACATCAACCGTTTAACCGCATTTGATCTCTGAAAACAAAGATATATTCGCGGACCAGATTCAATGAGGTTTTGGATAGTTATCGCGGGCCGGACAAAATGAGGCAACGGGCATGATCCGGCCCGCGGGCCGTTCGTTGCACATGCCTGTCTTAAAAGATAGTTCTTATATTAGCTTTCTTATATTGTTACATAAAAATCGTTAAATATGATATTTTCTACTTCACAACTAATTATTAATGGTATTTATCTGCCTATATAAATATTTTTCTTTTTAGCTGACCAAGAACCAAAGTTGAAAAATTGTGAGAACTCTTGGTATGGTTGTTGTCCTGATGGAAAAACAGCGTCCCAAGGAGCTGATTTTGAAGGATGTCCATTTTTATGTGGATGTAACAAATTAGGTTCTTATACTGCCACTTGCGAAGTAGAAACACAACAATGTAAATGCAAACCAGGAGTAGGTGGCCTAAAATGTGATAGATGTAAACCTGGCTATTGGGGATTACCAAAAATATCATCAGGACATCAAGGATGTATACGTATGTATCGAAAATATCGCATCATTTTCATTTAAATGAATTAAAGATGATAGAATGCAGAATTTGTTGCTTTGGTTTCCAAGAAATTTAAAATATCATGTCAAAACTCTTGAAGCTAACATCTTTGTAAAAGAAGTTTCTTAAGAAGTGTAAAACAACAGGTATTATATATATATATAAAAGCCCAAATTTCTGTCTTAACGTAACGCTAAGTTCCTGGAAGCTAGCGGGTCTTTTGGCATGCGGTCGGTCACGAAGTGAGTGGTGGGAACAACCTACCTCGACAAAGCAGCTGGCTTACCAGAGCTCTCAAGTCAGTATGTACGGTGATTTGATGATAGAATGTTGTGTCAATTGATGTTATGCCCGCGGACCGTGTCCGGTCCGATACTATTTTTTAAACGACACGCGTTAAGTGGCTTTTTAGGATTTCCTAGGTATAATCAGAAACAGCTATACCATTGACGTCCAGCATATGGCCTACGGGCCGTGTCCGTCCCGATACTAATTTTTAAACGACACACATTAAGCAGCTTTTTAAGATTTCCATGGTACTATCAAGAAACATTTTTGTTTTGTTATTATATTCCTGCTTATATTGATTTTTATTTGATATCAGTTTGCCAACGTTGTTGCTAGTCCACTAAATAGTTTGAAAGATGTTTTAGCAATAATAGCAATTTTTATTGTTACTGTAATGCTAATTATTCGCAAACAACGTCATAAACACAAAATATCTAAAGCACAATGGTAGCTTAGACCAACTTTCCAACCAGGGTTGATGTCTGCTGCCCGTGTGTAATCATTCGTAAGATCGACCTTTCAAGAATCGAACCAATATGTAAAATTAATTGTGATTTTATATTTTGTTTATTAGGTCTGTGTCGATTAGGTAATGAATGAGATTTGTACGGTGTGTGTGATTGTCTGACAATGCGTCTCTTAAATTATTTGGAATATTGTGCGTTCTGCGGTGTGTGATGTATTTTTAACAATCGATTATGGTATGTTGTACGTTTAACTGGGTGTTACATGTGTTACATTTTGCAGGTTCGGTTTTTTCTAGTATATATTTGTGAGTTAGATTTGTGTGTCCTATTCTAAGCCTAGTTGTTGTCTTCTAATTTCTTGTGCTGTCCATCTTCTTGTTTCTCCTTTTATGTTTCGCAGGTGATTTTGGGTAGTGTTTCCATTCTTCTTCTAACGCTTGTTCTATTATTCTTTGTGAGTGGCTTTTTAGGTCTTCCGGGGAAATTTTCATGTTTGTTGGATTCAACTCTATAATTATTTTTTATTTCTTATTGGTCGAACGTCAAAACGTACACGTGAAATATAAAAAATCAGTACTCTACGTAAACGTTTCTACATCTACGTTCATCTACGTCTGATTGGAAACCGTAACATACATTTTACTATTACTTATATTGTCACGTAGACGTAGGATTTTACGTCTACGTCTGTTCGAAACCATCCTTTAGTGTTATAAATTTATTGTTTTAGCTTGTGGTTGTTCAACATTTGGTTCTGTGCGTGAAGACTGTGAACAGATGACTGGTAGATGTGTTTGTAAACCAGGTATACAAGGTCAAAAATGCACTATTTGCAATAGTCTCAACAAGATCCTTGGGCCTAATGGATGCATGCCAGCACACAGTACAATGAACACTCCAACTTCTTGCTCAGAACTCAATTGTTATTTTGATGGAACATGTAAAGAGAAAAACGGTATTGCAATTTGTGAATGTAACTTGAACTGTCCTGAAAATGAAGATACACAGGTAAATTTGTATATAAAATTAATTATAAATAACATTTATTTAAGACATGTTTAAACATGTTTTATTTGTTTAGGTTGTATGTGGAAGTGATGATCAAACATATTCTTCTGAATGTCACCTCAAATTGACAGCTTGTCAGCTACAGAAAGATATAGTAGTACAGGCGTTTGGAAACTGCAAAGGTAAATATATTTTTCTCCAGGGTCGGGTAGTAAAAAAATCAATTGTGGCCACCACAAAACTTTTGTTTGTTTCAGAAAATAAGTTTCATGAAACGAAATGGTCTGGTCGTCAATATACATCACTTCAATATAATTCTAAAAAAAGTTCCTCTTTAACAAAAACCACTCGTCATCTTAGAGTTCCGCATTATTGGCATAACGGTATGGACAGCAAATACATAGAAAGCATACCACACCACTTAACAAATCATAAAATTCATACATATTTACGTGATAAACTTGAAAAACGAAAAGATATACATACTATATTTAGTAAAAGATAACAAATAATAGAAAAATAGAATTAAAATTAAAACGTGAAAATGCACTTATGCATGATTTGAATGATTCAATTGACTGTCATTTTGTCACTCATTAGTCACTGTCATTTTTATCATATAACACTTAAAAATCAAATTAACACTTTGTGTTTAACACACTTTGTATTACACATGTATATATTTCTGTATCAAAACATTAATAAACGTTATATTTCTGTTTAAATTTAATTTTTTTACCATACATATTCCATTTTCATCAGTGGCTTACAGTTAATTATAAATATAAACGGCGTTCATGGATGAAATTCCTGGCAAATTGGAGAATAATAAACGTCCGAACAACAGAATTTAGGCGTCCAATCAGAATCACAATCACAAAGCGCACGCGCGTTATGTTCCAACATGTTAAGGCTTTACATAACATTAAAATGCTATAAAAATTATCTAGATATATATTGTACTAATGATTCTTTAAGAATAAATGTAATATAAATTTTCTTTAAAATATTTAGTTGGTTAAAAAGATCAACGACGGTAATGCTTTTCTTTACACAATGATATATTACTTTTCGTCAATAAACGAAATATAATTACTGTAAGCTATTGAAATTCATTACTCACTTATAAGTTAACATTTATAGAATTCAGAAGATTAAAATTATATTATTTTTTAGCCACAAATTTGCCAATAAGATTTTTAGGAGACACATTCTTTCATTATCGAAAAAATATTATTCACAGGTAAGTAAATTAATTATTGTTTCAAATATCATAGAGTAGCAATAGAATATTTTACAAGGTGTTTCGAACTGATTAAGCGTGCCACTTCGTTTAAATTTTTAATTTGCCTCATGTGTAGTATACGGGCACGATACTATATAAGTTGCTTTTGACATTTAGAAGTGAGGTTATATTCAATAATAACTCTGAGTCTTGGAAAACTATTTAACTATGCACAATTCAAAAAGTAAAGGAGAAATAGAACGCCAAATAAACACAACTGCCGTATTCATGTAAGAATAATAGAAGAAAGTTTTGATTTGCGACACGGAAAACAATTTTGAATAGATTAACTTAGTCACGTGATGTTCAATCAATTCGAAACACTCTGTATAACTTAGAGCAAATGTTTTTATCTCAGAATTTTTCTTAAGAAGTATTGGACACTAAAGTTTTATTTTGATGATAAATCGACTATAGTTTAGATTATTTAGACCAGTGATTCCCAACTGGAATACGCGTACCCCCAGGGGCATGTGTTTTTCATATAAGAGAACATGAAAAAAAAAATTATGACGTAAAAAGATATATAAATTAACAATTTAAGATCATCAATCAGTAGAAATTAATTTTAAAAACTCTGTGCCTCAAAATGAGCACAAGGATCGCACTAAATATTTGTTAAAGTTAAAATTAAAGTCTTTTGAATTGATTATTTGAGTAATTTGTAATGTTTAATTTTATATTTATGATGGCTTATATTTATTTTTGAAGTTTTGAAAACCCAAAAATTCAGTGGAGCCTCAAAAAAAATCGTCCTCACTTTCAAAATACAAGTGATGACAAAAAAAGGTTCCCACTTGTATATACCCAAAAACATTTTTGTTCATTTTATTATTAGATTGTTTTTTATCAAATCATTATCAGAACCGTGTTGTGGCAAGAAGTGTGCTATTTGACAAGTAGATTCAATACCGAGCACTTCATATTTGTGCCCCTACAAAAACCTTTTTCTTGTGCAAATCTTCATGATGGCGCCCATCACATACCAGCGCCCGCTTGTATTCTCCTTGCAACACCACCATTATTTATATAATAAACGTAAAAAAAACAGCAGCTATATAAATTACAACGATTTTTCTAATATGTGGGGTACAATTTATGGAAATGGGCTTTCAAAGGTACACAGGTCAGAAAAGGTTGTGAATCACTGATTTAGACTAATTTAGACTGGCGTAGATTAGCATGTAGCAATGTAATAAGTTTATATTTTTTAGATATAAAGAAGAGCAAGAAACTAGATATGAAATTAGATTTAAAACAATATCTAAAAACAGTCTACTATTCTGGCAAAATAGAAAGCAAAATTTTAAAATAGATTCTTTCTTAATAGCAATAGTTAATGGGTATACAGAACTTAGTTATAATGTAGGAAAAATTAACTCATTCTGGACTATAAAGTAAGTGATTTTTTAATAGCTTATCATGTGGTGGTCCCAATTATTTTTTTTTAGATCTCAGGTTAGAGTGGATGACAATAATTGGCATACTATTTATGTACGTCAAAAGAAGCATACAAAAATATTTGCAGTAGATGATGAAATACCTAAGCATGGTATTGGTACAATACTCTCCAGTAAATTCCATTCCAATGTCCATTTATATATCGGTAGGTATAGTAGACCAGCACTAATAACCAAAATACATATAACAGACAACTAAAGCGAGCATACAGCAAAAACAAAATAAAAGTAAATTAATAAACACGTCTAAAAGATAACATACTACCAGAAATTAAACAGCGTACATTAAACTTAAAACACATATCTAATGGGTAGCATATACCAAAAATTATAACACATAATCAAAAGCCAAACAACATACAAGAATATTTAATAATCACACAAATAAAGGGTAGCATACAACCAAAATTCAAACAGCAGAAAATCAAATTATTAAAATAGACAACTAAAGGGTGGCATACTGCCTAAATTCATACAGTATGCAATAATATTATAGAAATACAGAACAAGGGTAGCATATAACTAAAACTGAAACAGCATAAAACATATTTAATAAAACACACATCAAAAGGGGTTAACACTATTAAAATTCAAACAACATGCAATAAAATTAATAAAACATTAAAAAACTAAAGGGTAGTATACAACCAAAACAAGCCGTGTACACTTAACAGGTAAGTATAAACACTTGTGAGTATAGAAAAACAGTAGCATCCAGTACCTAAAAAGAAATAGGGTATTTAGCTTTATGCTATCCATTTTTAATACTAAAGCATAAGCTATCTATATCGAAAAAAAGCATATACTACTGTATTAAAACAAAGATTTTATCGCTGTTTAACTACTTTTTGCAGGTAGCATTACTACTTTTTTAAACCATGGTTTTTAACGATATACTACTTATTTTTAAGGTAGCATATGCTGCTTTTACGCATCAAGGAAAAGTAGCACATGCTATTTTGATTATTTATATTAATGCTACCTTGAAAGAATAAATAGCATAGCATTAAAACCTCGTCTTAAAAAATATAATATGCTACTCTCTCACCTTAAAAAAGTAGCATATGCAACCTTGATAATATACCCAACTAAAGGGAGCTTGATAATGTAGGTAGCATAGAGCTAAAACTTCCTGTTTAAAATTAGGGTACGGTCCCTTTTCGTGTAGAAAAAAGTACTATATGCTACCTTGAAAATTAGGTAACATAGCGATAAAAACATCTGTTTAAAAAGTAGCATATGCTACCTTGATAATATAGGTAGCATAGAGTTAAAACTTCATGTTTAAAATTAGGGTACGGTCCCTTTTCGTCTAGAAAAAAAGTAATATATGCCACCTTGAAAATTAGGTAGCATAGTGATAAAAAGTAATATATGCTACTTCTTACATATGCTACCTCCTTAAAAATCAAAGTATATACTACTACTTTGATTAACAAGCAAAGACATCCATTAAGAAATTATTACTAACAAATCAATGTTGATAATATAGAAAATGCCTCCACTTAGATATACTAGACCGTGATACTAACCATTAAGGATCTGAACTATGTAATCTAACTCAACTTTTGTGATTTTAGGTGGTTCCTCACATGTACCTTATGGTTTCCCAGACGCTTATTATAAAGGTTTTAGAGGTTGTATTCAGCATATTTTAATAAACCATGAAAATTTAGATTTAACAAACCCAGTACATGGAAAAACTTTATATTGTCATGATGTCTGAAAAAAATATTGAAGAATGTTGGTGAATTATTTTTATACATCGTTTCAAGTTCAAATAATAACATTGAACATAACGATGCAGACTGAAGAACAAAACGAATTAAGCTTACAAATATATAGATCGAATTGAAAACAGTTCCACGCTTTTTGAAGTGAATTCATGTGCAAAAAGATACTTCCTAAAACGTAACAGATAGAAAGTAGCATATTTTGTAGTGATCCAAATACAGATGAAACTTTTAGCCACACTACAGCATAATGGCGATTGAAAATTCCATGTAAAGAAGAATGTAAGGGAAGCATGAGAAATAAAAAAATACTGTTTATGTTGTTGTCTTCTTCTTTTTTTTTTTTTTTTTGCAATCTGTCATTTACATTTTCGCAGAAAATAATCACCAGTCATGACTCAGGAGTAAGTATTGATATATATATATATATATATATATATATATATATATATGTACAGGGTGTTTGTTTGAAACGGGGCACCCCGAAAATCTCCTTTATTTGTACAAAAAATCTTCAGAACAAAAGTTAAACTAGACAAAAAGGCCCATCTAAAGGTTACTATAAGAATTCTGAGGCACTTCCGGTTTCACCGGAAATGATGTCAACTTTTGATCTAGCATAAGGAATCGATAATTTTATATTTTTTTTCTAAAAGTACATTAAATTAGCTTTACAATGACACCAAAAAGTCATATTTTTATGCTAACCATTTCAAAATGGCCACCGTTTATTTACAAAATAATAATCAACATAAGTTTTACAAAGTTGAACGTAGCAAGCTTTGAAAACAATAAAAAAAGAAACAAAATATCTCTAAAATAAACTATTTGACTATTTAGAAAAAAAAACTATTACTCGATCGAACATTTGTATTTTTTTTTTTTTGTAAAATAATTGTAAAAAGTAATAGTTTTTTTATTGTTTTCAAAGCTTGCTACGTTCAACTTTGTAAAACTTATGTTGATTATTATTTTGTAAATAAATGGTCGCCATTTTGAAATGGTTAACATAAAAATATGACTTTTTGGTGTCATTGTAAAGCTAATTTAATGTACTTTTAGGAAAAAAATATAAAATTATCGATTCCCTATGCTAGATCAAAAGTTGATATCATTTCTGGTGAAACCGAAAGTGCCTCAGAATTCTTATAGTAACCTTTAGATGGGCCTTTTTGTCTAGTTTAACTTTTGTTCTGAAGATTTGTGTATCTTTACAAATAAAGGAGATTTTCGGGGTGCCCCGTTTCAAACAAACACCCTGTATATATTGTTAGAAGTTAAAAAAAAGAGAAGAGAGAAGAAACGAAAATCATTATTTTAGGAATATTATTACATAATAAATGTAATTATTAATATTAGATCAATTATTATTATTATTATTTATTTATTTTACATCGGCCTATTTCTGCAACGAGGCTAATCGCCGATGCCAGGGGGCGAGCTCCTACACCTGGATGAGGGGTGAATGATTGTGAAAATGAGAGTAACGTAAACATATTATTCTCGCCCGAATAATATCACCAACGAAGGAGGCTCGAACTACCGACCGCCCAGTACAGACTGTTTCTAATAGTCTAAAACATATTAAGGTGCGTACTGACTTGAACATTTGTACGCGCACGGATTTTCGTGTGCGCAAGGATTTTCGTGCGGGTAAAAAAATTTGCACACACAACTTTCTAATTTGTGCGCGTAAATACTCGCTCCGTGTATTTCAGTTATATCCACGCACATATTTATTTAAAGTAAGTAGTGTCAACGATGGCGGAAAGAAATGTTGTTGGCTTAACAAGTGTAGCGTACATAAGTCGCATTCAGCAGACTCATCGGTGTCTTACCGGTACAAACTTACCGGTGAATTTGACTAAATGCACATTTTTTGACAGCGTTGTCGAACGGCGTATATGAAAACTACAATATCTAAACAATGACAGATTGTAATGACAGTAAATTTTGAATGTAAGCTTTTACAGTAATTTTAAAAGTACATGTGCTTTATATACGTCTCCTCAATATCTAAGTAAACTGACTTAACACTCAATTCCATAATTTTTTACTTGCTTTGTGCTTGATTCCTTGTTACTATAGATACAACTGTCAAAATGTCCACCGGTGAGCAACTAATCGTTAATGAAATCCGGTGAATAAAATGACGACCGGTGAGTAAGTACGGTAACTCACTAGTAGATCAACGTAGGCATACAGGAAAAAAATTTACCAACCGGTAACTCACTGGTGAGTCTGCTGAATGTGGCCACAGTAGACTTAGTAAAAAAAAAAAAAAATTGTGGTGGATGACACAACTATATAGAAGCAGGGAAATATACAATAGTTTAAGTTTGCTAACAGAACTGCAAATGCAAGAGATTAGTGGACAATTTCAAAATTTTATTCGAATGTCAGCGGCAGATTTTGAACTACTCGTTAATAAAGTTGGTCACAAAATTGGGAGAAAGCGAAGTTTTATAAGGGCTGTTCCCGCGAAAGAACGATTAGCCATAACCCTACGTTTTTTGCAACTGGGGATTCGTTTACCAGCATACAATACATTTTTACTCCATTCCATGTTGAATATTTACTGGTGTTTACTTAAATTTACGCGCACAATTATATGATTGTATAAACCCGTACACACTGAGCGCACAAGTTCTTTGATCTTATCGGTGGAACCGACAAGCTACGGATAGCATTCGTGGAAGGATTACTGTACGCGCACACAAATTATACCTCGTACTCACCTGAGCATTTGTGCGCACACATAATCCGTGCGCGTACAAATGCTCAAGTCAGTACGCACCTTTTTTTTTTTTTTTTTTCTTCTATTTTTGGTCCCAGCATCAGAGGCCATTAACCAGTATTGTTATTAATTAGCTAATACAAGGGTTGGGGATAAGGTTGGCAGCTGTTTTTGTGTTATAATTTGATATTGTTCTGTACTATGAACTTGTAGAGCAGATTGTAAATTTCAATGTTGTTACTATTTAGGATGTTTGAGGTATTTAGAGGTAGTTGGAGGCCAAGTCTTGATATGCCTGTTAGGAATTTTGATCTGTTTTGGTGGTATTTGGGGCATGCTAGAATTATATGGTTGACGTCTTGTATGGTTTCACTATCGCAGTCGCATACATCTGTATTGGACATCCTGATTCTGTGAAGGTGGCTTTTTGAAAAGGTGTGGTTGAATTTTAGACGCGCAATGGTGGTGATTAAACCTCTTGGTAAGCTGGAATTATACCACGGTTGGTTTGGTATATGAGGATGTAAATATCCATAGTGTCGACCTTTGCTGGTGATTGATTCTTTGTATTCATTGTTCCATTCTTTCCAAATGTTTTGTTTAAAATTCGACTTGTTGTCTTCTACTGAGAGTGGAGTGGTATAATTATGTCCTGACGTTATGGCTTCTTTCGCTAGTGAGTCTGCTATTTGATTATAGTAAATACCTGAGTGACCCTTTATCCATGCTATGGTGATAATTATATTCCTTTCCTTTAATTGTTTAATAGTGTTTAATATCTGGTAAATTATATTGGGGTTTTTGTTAGAAAAATTGGGGTATTTTAATTTCTTCAGAACGCTCTGGCTGTCACTAAAAATAACAATATTGTTTGTGAAGCAGTTTTGATTTTGAATATAGTTAAGGCAGAGATGGATGGCGATCATTTCGGCAAAAAATATCGATAAATGTGTAGGTAATTTAAATTGTTGACTAAAATTATGGGCTGAATCAAAAAAAGCACATCCGACACCGTTGGAAGTTTTGGAGCCATCTGTGAACAGATACCAGCCATTAGGCCATTTTTCTACTATTCTTTCAATGAATTTAGTGTTATTTGTTGGAAAAACTGCCGTGTCCAAGAAGTGGTTATTTGGCAGAGAGAGCAAATAGTCGTGGGTGAAACAGGGTAAAGTTGTAGTTGCCTGGTCAGGAGTGATAGTTACGATGGCTTGTGTGAAACTGTCAATTAGTAGAGGTGTAGGTTTTCTTGCCCAATAAGGTATAGTTAAGACATATGTTGCTAGCTGAGCTAAGGGTAGGTCAGTATTAATTCTTAGTCTTTCTATTACAATACGCACCTTTAGATCAATGTTAGAATACGTTTACTTTAATTAGAATGTTTTGCTAATTAAATTAGGATTATCAATTCTTGTTAATTTGATAAGGTAATGATACTAATGAGTTGTATTATGTAATTAAGCAAGCCTCTACTGGCCGACGGTTGTCTGAGCCCACACGGATGGACAAGACTTCACGCCATTCAGATCAAGTGCCGCTTGTGAGTTTTAGTTTGTGAATAAATTGTTTAAAACATATTGTGTTGTTATATTTTTTTTATGTGTATGAAATTATTTTGCTAATAATATATATATATTGAATCAATTTCTTATTTCATAATCGTCATATATTTATTTAAAAAAAAAATATCGAGACGTTTCGATTGGTAATCCAATCATCCTCAGTCTAAAAATAAGGTTACACATTGAAATATAACAAAATCGAAATTATTAATCTTGTATGAAAGAATATTTGTGATAAAGAAAATGTAAAAGTAACTAGAAAACTAACAATGAAACCAAAATATGAAAGACAAAACCAAAATGGCGCGAACTCCGTTTTGTATTACGTACGGTTAATAATATATGTGCTAAATACGTAAACTGAAAAACATTTAAATATAAAACAAAACGGACAAACAATATTCTTTAATACAGTCATAATTAGCAACAAAAGGAAGTGTTCTTATCAAAGATAGCTTACCCAATATTATAGTCAAATGTATAAAATCATTAATTTCCATATTAAAATGTTTGGAACGGACAGGAACGGTTAATCATAGTCTAGCCGAACGGTCTATCCTATACTGGTAGACAGATCGACGTCACAAACATATGATAAGGTGAGGAAACTACTTGTGGCAGGTAGGTATCAAAACAGCTGTTTATTATGTGAAAAGTTTAAAATATTAATTATTAAGTCCGACGGTATCTGTTTTTTTATTTACACATTTATCTTTAGAAGTGTGTATGTGCAGCATCTCTGATATCATTCTTTTTTGAAAATGTCCTTCTTTATCCAAAATTTGAACATTTTCATAATCAAATATATAACCCGTTTTATTAGAGTGTACCGCGAGAGCTGTGCTGTTAGGTTTTAATCTTACGTCACTTTTATGTTGGTAAATACGTTTTTTAAAAATTTGTTGAGTGGTGCCTATTTAACTTTTACTGCATTCCCCACACGGAATTTCGTAAACAACATTTGAGGTATCAAGTTTGGGAATTTTAGATTTTAATGTTGAAAAATTATTATTATTATTATTATTATCTGTGCTGAAGGCTAAATTTATATCAAATTTGTTGAAAATATTTTTAAAGGGTGCGAATTCTGAGTTGTGATATGAGAAGCTGGTATATTTATTATTATTATCTGTGTTATTTATGGGTTTAGAATTATATGCTGCCCATATTATTTTTTTAATGCATTTGTTAATGAGGTTGTGAGGGTAGTTATTAGATGCAAAATAAATATTCATTTAGCCATTTCACCATCGTTGAATAAATTTATTTAACAAATAAAGTTGACAATATCGCATCGGTTTTAAACTATTAATGAAGAAATTAACGTTGCTGTCAATAGTTGGTGAACGATGGTGAAACAAAAATAAAATGTAACATATTATCAAAAATAAGGAGTGCTCATAAAATGCTGGTAAAGTACTTCGTAGAGGAAGAGTGCGAAATACAAATGTGCAGTACATTATTAATACTGGCGTTGTACAAACTTTTAGTGCCAGCAATTTACCAACAGAAAAAGCAGTTTGCGTGCATTCGGCCGATAGTTGAATGTTTGCTGGGATTGGCTTAAATAAAACACAAATATTTGGAGCAGTCATTTATTACATTTATTACAAAAAAATATTAAAATGAAAGACAATGAGAATGCAATTATAATGTATTAGCTGATGATAGAGTACGTTCAAAAAAATAACTTGCAGTCTAATATTTTTAGTAATTAGTGTCTTGAGATTTAGAAGTTGTTTCCATTTCAAGGTCAACGTAATCATTGGACACTGTTTCGTAGGAATTCACATTATCACTAGGAACACTGGACATCAGCTTTTTGACTATCTCCTTGAATCCCATTGAAGATTCAGTTGTAGACAATGCAAGAGGGCTTGAGCTTTTCATTGTTGACACACCTAGCTGCCTGCAAGCACACAAAAAAGAGCTTTATATTCTGTGAACCGGAATCCAAAATAAACAGTTTTGAATATGCAAGAATCAAATACTGGCTTTCTATAGGGAAAACTTCCTAAGCGCCCTGACATCTGATGGCGATTTTCGGAAGATACGAGAGTTGTTTTGTTCAATGGAGAAATACGTGTTTTTTTATTGTCTGTGTTTTATTTTTATGAATCATGGCAAAAAACAATTCATTTTGTTGTGTGCTGGTATTCTGTAACTCATCGATAGTGCACTTTTAACTGTGTTGTGTCGCGTTTTAGAACAGTCTACTATACATTAAATATTGGAGTAAAATTAATCTAACACAATGAGTGAGAGATTTTGAACTCATCTAAATTGTTTGTCTTGGTATGAACACGTAGAAAGATTATTTCCTGTGATTATAAACAGGCGTTTAGTTCAAAATTCCAACATCAAAAAGTGACCTGGTTTATAATGTTCCTGTAGTTGTTCGGGGGAGTATTATATCTACTAAAACATGCCACTTATGCAGACTATACGTTGGAAAGCAAATTCATAACAAAATAATAAGATTTATTCTGCCAGTAAGTAATTGTAAACGTCGGTAATTCGCAACATCAACAAGAAATTTTATTAATAACTCAAAAAAACTAACAAAATATCAGAAAACTGATTGTCAGCTTCTTGTAAGCTGATAAATAATGTTTCAAAGTTTCCTGTTACTCATCGGCGTATGTTTCAAACACCAAAAAACGTTTTACGTGCCCGGGTTTAATTGAAAGTAAAGCAATATTTATTCCCGCTGGTCGGCGCAAGTTAGCAAGCGCTTATAGGTGCCGGTAACAATCTTTCTACATGTTCGTACCCTCAGTGGCATGCTTTGGTTTGTAGGAACAGTATGACACATCTAACTATTGCTTCAAGGTCGTTCGTTTTTCTACTGCAATGGAAGATCCATATCCGTAAGACGCATATAATCCGTATACGTGTCCGTATCCGCGTATCTGGCTTTTATGTGATCCGGCACATCAGTGGCGTACCCAGGATTTTTTTTTTTTTTGTGGGGGTGGTAGACAAAAAAGTGAAGATATAAAAAAAAGCTCCTCGCTTCGATGACAAAAAAAAAACAAAAAGGTCCTTGTATTTTAAGTACTTTGTAAGTGATGAACAAAAAAAAAGGTCCTCATCTCTACTTTTAAATCCATATCTATATATTTACCTAAGATTATAATGCTAAAAAATAAATAAAATTTGGTATTTCCATCCTTCTTGGAGGGGGCTCGGGCTTCTGTTGACTCCGGAGCTAAGTTTTCTTAATTTTATTTAAAGGATTATTCTTGCATATTCTTGTCATGCAACATGCAAATCATTTTCTCACCATCCATTCTACCATTCAAATACATTCCTCACCTTTCGCTTACCCCTGGGCTGACGATACGGGGATAGATCCATAATTATAATAGTAGCAACGTGTCTGTTCACAAATGAAATCCTTGATAGACGTGCAGTCATCTGTTGTCCATTCTAGGAAGGGTGCTTTGAGAATAACGCATCCATTTCTAGAGCCGCTATCTCCACTCTCCCTGGCTGTCCTCTGGGGGGCTGTACTTCCAGTCAGTACATCAGAAGATGGTGAAACTCCAGTGGTTTTCTTCATGTAATCAAAAGTGGCGTTGAATGGTAGTCCAGTTGACATCCAAAGGAACATATCTGTACCAAGCTTGTTACCAGAAGTCCAGAAATCGTACTTAGTATAACCTAGAACAAAAAAATATATTAATTCTGATGTAGAAAAACTTGTACATACGAGGGGAGGTTCAAAAGTAATCAGCCTAGGCAAGAAAACACAACTTTTTCGGCAAAACTCAATTTATTTCTCAATCCCGGAATATTATTTCAAAATTTTTTTGCGATATTTTGAGACTGTTCCATCCACGTCTGTAGAATCAGAAAGAGCATTCTCAGCAGCTGGACTTTTCGTGACTAAAATGAGATCACCTTAGAGCAGGGGTCGGCAACCTTTGAGACAAAGAGCCAAATCTATATTGAAAAAAAAAAACACAATAACATGGAAGAGCCGCTAAAAATTATATGCTATATTTAAGAAAAAAACGTAAAAATTGTTTATTTGTTTAAAATAATTGGGTATTACAATAAATGAATATTTATTTATACATTTAGTTTGTGATAACTATTGCAGTTGCCAGTATATTACAATATATTTTTTTTAATGGGACGATTGCTCCTGCATAGTGTTCTATAAGACTTTGATATTTAGTGAATATTCAGTAATCTTTAACTTAAGACAGCACTCAAGTTTCAGGTCAGTAAGATTACTTCTTAACTGATTCTTTATTAATTTCATATGTGAAAAGACTTGCTCACAGTAATATGTGGATCCGAAAATTGACGTCCAAAAGCATAATTTTTAAATGATTTAACGATTCTGGAAGACGGTTCCAAAGTTCGAAAATAACTTTATCTACATTTTGAAGATTGTGAATTTCGGTCCACTTATGCTGGGAAGATAAAATGCACTTTTCAAAATAAACTTTTCAGTTCAGAATTAAGTTTTAAAAATATATTATTCCATAAATCTTTGAATTTCAAATCCAATAATTGAAGTTGAAATTGTGCCTGATTAATCAATGGGAATGGCGATAAATGTAATTGCTGCATATCTGCTTCAATTGGTTTTGTCAAAAAAGAAAGTGTAGTTTTATATTTTGTAAACTCTTTAAATCTATCTCCAAAAGTTTCTTGCATGTTAACAATAGTTTGTGCAAAAAAAATTGCATTAATAACGTTGTTATTGTTCTTATGTTTTTGTAAATTAATAAAATGTTTCTGCACGTAAATCATTCACAAATACAGATAACTTCTTCTAAAAGGTAATATGCAGTAACTCGGGGAATTACCGGGCGTGAATTGCACCGTAAAACATCCTGAACAATACAAAACCTCTATAGTACAGGCAGAAAGATGAAAATTAAAAAATAAATTATATTAAAATAAAACCAGCAAATTTTCAAAGAGCCAAAAAAATTTTTAAAAGAGCCGCAGGTTGCCGACCCCTGCCTTAGAGTGATGGGAGTATTGACCATATCTGTTTTTTACAATCATACTATAAAATTACACAATGATTGTTTTCTATTCATTAGAATTATTATTTATCTTTTACTTTAACTTTCCGACGCATTTCAAGGTATTTTTTTTGCGAATTAGATTAGTGCTATAGAATATTATGATCACAAAAGAAATTTCTTGGGATCATATTTTAAGCTGTTTACGGAGGGATTTTTATGATGTCACCATTTAATCATTTTGAACCACCCGTTACAATAGAGAAGTATTATTTTATTTTTACCTGTCATATAAATTGTAAAATTTATTAAATCACCCTAAGCTAAGAAGTCTAATTAAAATGACCATGAAGAAAACAAGAATCACGGTGAAAACAGCTAAAGGAGAAACGGAAGAATTTGTGGCTAACAAAGGAGTTAGGCAAGGCGACGCATTGTCCGCAACTTTATTCAATTTAAGTCAAGAAATATCAATAAAGGAAATATCAGGACAGGAGGAAGTCAACTTATTGCATATGCAGATGACGTAGTAGTAATTACAAAAAATAGGGAAATATTGGAAAATATAGTGCAGGAAATCGTCAAGGAAGGAGATGGGCTTGATAATAAATGAAAATTAAACGAAAATGATACATATAGGAAAAAAACAAGAATCAGTAGTAAAAATAGGAAAATTTAATTTTGAATTGGTTGGTAATTTTAAGTATTTAGGAGTGTGGATATCAAACACAGCAGAAAGAAAGGGAGAACTAAGAGATAAAATATTAGCAACAAATAGAGCTTAATATGCGAATAAAAAACTCCTAAATAGTACTGTACTGACAAAAACAACTAAACTGAACATATACAAAACACTAATAAGACCAATACTACTATATGCAAGTGAGACACTCATATTGTCAAAGAAAGAGGAAGAAGAACTCAGAATAGCTGAAAGGAAGGTATTAAGAGCAGCTCTTGGTCCAGTAAAAATTGGCGAGAACGAATATAGGCAGAGAATGAACCATGAGATATTAGAAGTATGTACTGGAAGGGAGCGATGTTGTAAGGAAAATTAAGCAACAGTAAGATGGCTTGGGCATGTATGGCGAGGAGAAGAAACGTCTATAGCTTATTCAGCGTTGCAGTGGGAACCAGGGAGGAAAAGAAAACGGGGAAGACCTAAGCTAACATGGATGCAAGAAGTAGAAGAAGATCTGAAAAGAGCCGGAATTACGAGATGGAGAAATAAAGTTAGAAACAGACAACTTTGAAGAGAGAATTTCTTTGAATCACAAAGAAGATTTAATGCGAGATATAGGAACTGATTCATCCTGAAAAAGGATTTAGAAAGCCCAAAGGGCGGCGTAAACCCGTAGGGGTGTTTAGCCATTTATTATATTATTACTATAAAAATTTAATTTTCCCGGGATCCCTGGACAAAGAACATTTTTGTCCTGGAATCCCAGGATAACAAAGAAGCCGGGAAATGAGAAACCCTAGTTCAGAGTAACCCTGTTAATTTCATATATTTTAAGATCCATTATCATTAGCTTTTGTGTCTGACTGTATAAAAAACATTAATTTATTTTCTTTTATTCTTTGTTCTTGGAAGTGCTAGGCTATAATTTTCAGACAAAAGATTTTTTTGTCAACAAGAAAAAAAGGTTGCCTAATCATGTGAATAATGCACTCGCCTACGACCATAAATTTAAATAGACAGAGGTAAACTTTTTTGGTAATAAAAAATTGCAAAAATACGATTTGTTTTTTTACTAAAAAAATCTTATAGATAGTACCCATACTATACACT
This sequence comes from Liopterus haemorrhoidalis, assembly GCA_963971575.1. NCBI lineage: Eukaryota > Metazoa > Arthropoda > Insecta > Coleoptera > Dytiscidae > Liopterus > Liopterus haemorrhoidalis. Next base: position 62,435,470 of record OZ020614.1, read on the forward strand.
CTCTCTCAGTCTCTCTCATAGGGAAAACGTGCTAAGCGATATGACATCTGGTGGGATTTGAGCAACTACAGAAATAGACATTCTATCGCGCTTTTTGTTATAAAAAATGTTTGCATAAAAATATAATTGCATAAAAACAAGTATTAATATTGTAGCAAAATTACAAAAACCACCAGTAAACATTAAAATTTACGTTGTTTATATGTAACGAATGTCTATTTTGAAGGTTCCAAGTATGCCGCAATAGCGCTGCGATCTTAAAATACTTCCCCTATTCTCTTCGTATCTTTCTCAATATTTTAGTAATGTTTCTTACCTGCATTGCTGAGGTATTGTGTAACTGAATCTGCCTTCTCTTTTGTTTCAAAAGACACCAGCTGAAGTCCTAATGAACGGCAATATTGGTAGGCTAAGAAGAAATTTAATTCTGGAGAGTAGGGGTTCATACGACTAACAAAATATTGAACTCCATCTAGCTGAATAGTTGTTATTCTTTGACCTGCAAAAAACATACAAAAAATAAAAATTATACCTGATGATAAATAATCTTTGCAACAAAAAATTCAAAAGTTTTTTATGGTAATAAATTGCGGAGGGGTCCACACATTCAATAGTTTTTTAAGGAGTCAACATGAATTTAAAAATGGGATCTTCGACATATTGTAAAAAGAGTTAGTTTTGCGCACAGCAACAATAGCTATACAAGGGCTACCTTTTAAGTTTTTACAAAAACTAAGAAAGAATTTTTTTTCTTTGGAACAAACTGTTTTATTGCTTCTCAAAATATTCGCCTTTAAGATTTATACACTTTTGCATGCGTTCAAACCAATTCTCGAAACATTTTTCCACTCTGAAGTTGGCATCTCGAAAACATGGTTTTCGAAAGCTTCAACAGCTTCTTGTGATGAAAATCGCTGTCCACGCATTTTTTGTTTGACATTGGGGAACAAAAAAATCGTTTGGGGTTATATCAGGTAAATACGGGCAATTAGACATTAATTCAATATTTTTCTCCTTCAAATAATCAATTGTTTGACGTCCTATGTGGTGGTTTTTCCTGATTTTGTCGATGACTTCTGGCAAACAAATTGCTGTATACCATTCAGCATTAACTGTTCTCCGATCCTCTAAAGGAATGGTTGCGACATGTCCAGTACAACTGAAGAAACAATCGATTATTTTCTTGGAAGTGCTTCGTGAACGAACAACTTTTGTGGGTTTAGGGTTCATCTTAGAAGACCCAAACTGTGGATTGTTGCTTAGTTTCAAGTTCATATGAATAAATCCAAGTTTCGTCACATATAACGATGTTGTTTACGGATTTGGCAGTGCCTAGGTTGAATTTTTTTAGCATTTCTTTACGCCAATCAACATGAGCATTTTTTTGAGCTTCGGTCAAATTATGCGGAATCCATCGGGAACAGATCTTTTTCACAGCTAAATGTTCATGGAAAATCGAATGTATTGCAATCTGCGATATGCCAAAGGATGCCTCTATCTCACAGTAAGTCACATGCCGATCTTCTTCAATCATTTTGCGCACAGCATCGATGTTTTTTAGAATCACAACCGATTTTGGTTGACCTTTACGAGATTCATCACTGACGGACGCACGACCAGGACGGAATTCTGCAAACCAATAGTAAACAGCCTTTTCTGATGGTGCTTCATTACCAAAAGTTGAACGAAGCGAATCTATGCATTGTTGTTGAATTAGGCCTTTACTAAAATCGTAAAAAATCATCCAACGAAAACCTTCACGAGTATATCCATTTTTCCACAAACTTTTTAAACGTTCACTGTCAAACTACTTGGTCAATTTATAAGCTGCCACGTATTTCACAATAACAAATGTTAAATTTTACGAATATAATAGTGAAACATTTCAATAATGCCATCTAGTGGTTGTTTGTAAAAACATAATAGGTAACCCTCTCATTTTTTAGTTATTTATAAAATGGCAAATAAAAAAATTACACAAACACTTAAACAACATCAAATAAATAAAATAATAAAGTTATAAATTAAACAAGATGGGATAAGTGACCACCGCCTTCATCAGTACACATTCTGATTCTTCCGTTAATTGATCTAAATGACTTAACAAAAATTCTTTAAACTTGCTGAATTGTTAAAAAATTACAGTGATAAACAGCCTTTTTGTTGTTGTTCAATTATCACCAACATGTCTAATAATGCTGTCTTTCTCTTCCACGGCTTATTCTAACAAACTTTTTTTTTAATCACACGTTATCTGTATTTATTATACAGTTGCCAGTATTAAATTTTTAACCTTCATATTTTTATTCGTCGTTAAGCACTTATGCTATGCGTTTATTATAAACGATGCTTGTCTTAACGATGGACTCAACGGCTTCACGGGCTAAGTAATAGAATCATGATTTCCGTGAGAAGGGCCTGGGTCATGCAAGGCAAGTGGTTTTTCCACTTACACTTTCTATTTCATAATAATTTATTCCTGCAGTCCCGACTATCGACCTCTACACGTGTACCTGCTTTGTATACTATTTATAGACTACAACTACTAATAATAGTACAAGTATTAAATCATATACTCTACATAATTAATAGTTTCGCGTATAAAAATCTTGTTTTATTACCAGTTTTGTAATGAATCCAGATACAGTAACTAGATACTTTTTCAAGTATCTTGATACAAATTAGATACTTTTTGAAATATGTATCTGTATCTAGATATTTAAATTTAAGTATCTTGTATTTGTATTTCAGATACTTTGATCGTTACTTTATTTTTATACCATGATACCGAGCTGTTATAATAGTTTAATTATAAATTGTCATTTTAAATATTTTATTTTTACTATAAACAAAATTCAGAAAATAAGTGAAATTCTGACGTTTACAAATAAAATTTATATAGAACGTCAAAAAAAATATCACTCGTTTTTCGTAGCTTTTGAACGGCCGTAAAAATTAGGTATTTCGGTACCACAATAGTAGGTACAACACTTAAGGAATATGGGTCATTGGTTTTTGAATAACTATTGTTACTATTTTTTTTTTTTTTTTTATGAGCAATTTACTAAAATCATATGAAAAATTATATCCACAACAGTGGTTTGGGAATGGACCGTGGTTTTTTGAAGCCTTGGGCAAGACAAATTAAGGCCCTTCAAAAGTATCCAGTAATTGAAAATACATTTTGATAATTTTTTTGAGGCATTTTTTCATTTGAGGCCTGGATCTAGTCCACCTCACCCAAGGGCCGGCCATGGTAGTGTGGATATTAAGTTCATTTCCTAATTGAAATCAGTAAGATAAGTAGGTGTTTCCTAAAGGACGGAAAATTGAATAAATTATTAAACGTTCATATAAATTTAATTTGTAAGCGTGAGAATTCCAACTGGAATTTTGTTAAAAAAAATCATATCAGTAATTTTTTATTAGTGATCAAAAATGATCGTGATATTACACGAATTCCACTTCAATTAGGGCTAAAATTTGATTGAAAGGAACATCTTCTTAACATAGCTGCGTATTTATAAGACTAACGTTAGTCTTATAGATACGCAGCTCATACGTTAGCACATATGGCTAACATAATACATACATTATTTAGTACAAATTTTTTCCGTAGAATAGTGTTTTACCTTGAATTTAGTGGGCTTTTTGTGACGTCACGGTCATTTTTGAACAGCTTGTATGATACTGATTAACTCTTACTTATTCGGTGCTATTTGAAATGTAACCCACAAAATTTGAATAAAATAATCGTTCTTAATTTTTATAAATACCATTAATACTTTATTTACTTACTTATGAAACAATGTAGGTACCTATTTTTTTTCATTTTTTATTTTAAACACCTAATATTAATTAATTTATTTTTCATGAATTTTATTGGTTATTTTTAAGTAAAGGGCGGAGTCAACTCGGGTGAATTCCCTGATTATTGCAAAGCAGCTACCGCCTAAACAACCGTTTCAGTCTGAATCTGGACGTGGGACAGGACGGACGTATCAGGTTGAGCGTATACTATGCTTTGCAAGAAATTTAGTTGGTTAGTATGAAACAGGATTTTATGAATGTTGGACGTATGAAAAAATTGCAATTGAAATTATTGTAATTTCAGCTAAAAAATATTTTTAATATATTCCATAGTAAACCTGAATACAAATTATTAATAAATTATTTATTTACGATAAAATAAAAATGGGGTACATTTTTACCCCACACCGCAACCAAAGGACACCGTAATGTAAGGGTTAATATGCACTGTTTGTTTGGTAAAAAATATGGTATTTTAATTTTTCAGTGTTTTTTCAAAAGTGGTTTGGGAGGCCGTAAAAATAGCAGGTATTTAGGTACCACAATAGCAAGTACAACGCTTAAGGAAAATGGGTCATTATTAATGAAAACTAAGTTTTTGAATAAGGCTAAGTTTTTTAAGTATCTAGCTGTATCTAGATACAAACATTTTTGGCATGTATCTGTATCTAGATATTTTTTATAATTCTGTATCTGCATCTAGATACATTTTTTCTTCTGTATCTGTATCTAGATATTTTTTTAAAATTTATCTATTACAACACTGTTTATTACTTTAATCATGAAGAATATTTTAAAGATTTTTTGTTAACTAAAAGTTCATTTTTTAGTGCAGCATGAAGTTCCTATAAAACTACTTTTATAAAAAATATAAATAACGTTTTCAGTATATTGATTTTGCTAAGTTAAAAAAGTTATTATCTTTTCAATAAATTTTTTGTCGAATGTAATTAATTTTAAAATCACGGTATTTTTTTATATCTAAAACTGTATAATTAACTGTAGATTTGTATGTATGAGATGATTTTCATCACCTAACAAGTTTTATAACTGAATGTTAAATTTATTTTGAATATTTGCATAAAATTATCTATTTTACTGCAGTAATACTTAATATTCTGTACAGGTTGAACTTTGTTGAGAGGCCAATAACCATATTTTGTTAGATTTCCGTTGCCAAAAGTTAGGTCCCTGTTTGTCTCCCCGTCCACCATTCGTATACAATATTACATATTCATTAAATGGTTCCATATATAGCTAGTTGAAGTTCCCATTTCAGAATTAAAAAGAATCTGCTATGAGTAATCTGGTTTTTGTTGTTAAATGAATGACAAGTATTTCAAGTTATTTAGTTAGCGTTCCCACAAATTTCCTCCTTAGAAAGAAGAATTTTGATACCTTTTTAGCCTATGTTCGAATCCAAGATTTGTTTTATCACCAAACCAAATTATTTAAAAATTAATTAATTATGGCTGCGTATAGCCATTTTTAATTGAAATTTCAGACAGACAGTCTACCTTTCGTTCTCTTCCACTGTCTTTCTGAATTTCTTCTCCCTCTTTGACTCCCTTCTCTGTCTGTCTTTCTATCTTTCTTTATATCTTTCTCTTTATTTATCTTTATTTCTCTTCATCTCTATTTTTTAACCTGTTATATCTTTTAACCTTATAGTTAAGTATTTATTTATGATATAAAATATTTTTATTACGGATATAATAATGTAATGACGAAATACAACGGATGTTTTCTTGGTCACTTTTTAAGATTCCGGTTCAAAATTTTTATGATTCCGCGTAAAGTTTTGGGCTCCGCATTCAATTATTGGAGATTTAATAACTGAATACCATAATTAAGTCTATGAAGACTTTTTAGCAATTAATCTATATATATAAATGTGAAAGTCTGTCTGTCTGTCTGTCTATCTGTTCGGTAAAAATTGTAGCCAAACGGCTAAATCTAGAGAGTTGAAACTTGGCATGCTTATACATCTCTTTGACCCGCACATAGTAAAAATACTAAAACATCTAAAAAACATATCCCCCTAAAAATATAAACAAATATGTGCTCATCGAAAACAATTTTTTTTTTTTTTAATTCTGAGAAGTGTATCAAATGAAAGATTTTAGTGCGTGGATTAACGATCAAAATTTTATTTTTGTAAAATAAATTATTTAGATGCGATTTTTGCCAAAATTGTGCAAAAAAATTTTATTCCACACGCTGTACCCCAGATGGTTTAAACTAAAAATCTGAAAAAAATCTAAGTAATGAACATTGGTGTGATCCGAAATAGTACAACAGGAATTTTTGATCAGATTATGTTTTCGGAAAATAACGCATTTTTTGTGTTTTTTGGTTGACGATGTACAAAAGTTATAGTTATGTAACACACTATATTAGAAGACGTATCCTGGTCTAATGGTTAAATGCTCGCTTGCTACGCATCAAATTAAGGTTCGCTCTCGGGCAGACAATTTTTTTAAATTTTTATTTAATTTAAATTATTTTGTCAAAATTCTAGTTATATTTTGGCAAATGTTGCATTTAATTTTTAAGAGCGTAAATTTAATAACCAGTTGGAATTGTTGGAATTATATTTTCATTCTATGTGTCATGTATACGAAACCAGAGGGGCGGAGCATATGACTCAAAACAACCAAAGGAAGCCATAGACGCAATTTTCAAAATCTTAATGAACCTTGCTATATAAAAAAATACTGCACATATTTATAAACTTAAATAATGGTATTAGGTATTCGAATTGAAATTAACAAAAAAATATTTTAACATAAAATTTGATTTAAAGCTCTTAGATTAACAGACGATAAATTATTTCATCTGTGTTCCGTATAAGAAGATTACAAATGTTGTGTACCAAAAAAGTTTTTTAGACCTTCTAAGAATTATTAAAAGACATAATTATTTATTTTATAATGAACTTAATTGAATTTATCCTGTGCTAAGAACGGATATTATGTTAGTTAAATATAATTTTTGACATAAATCTACTTCAAATAATGAAACATTATTAAATATAATGAATCAATGTACAATGAAACACTACATCTTTTATTCAATAAGTTTATTTTAAACGTAATATACAGCTCAACTGTTAGGCAGGAAAGTTTTTAAAAAAATTTTTTTTTTTTAACTTTTTTTTTCAAAATTTCAAGATTTATACCTTTGAAGTACAATCGAAGATTGATAATGAAGGAAAATAATAACTAAAAACCACAATGCATTTTATATTTGTTCAATTTTCGAAGATATGAATATTTCAGGTTTGTGTTCTATGGTATCATTGATGTCTCTTAATAAATATGAAAAATAACAAACTCAGCAGCTGTCATTTGTTATTAATATCCCTTTTAATTACTTGACTAAGAACATTGTTTGGTTAGTTAAAATTTTTGACTTACAACAAAGACGTCGTTTGATTCAACGCCGCTAAAATTGACACAGAATATTTGAACAATGACTAATTGCGCGAAACTTGAAATACAAAAATATGTAAACATAAGCAGTTTTCTTTTCATTTTAATACTTGGATTTGATAGTATCTGGTTCTTTTGATTTTGCTCCGACAATTCGTCAAGCAGTGATATCGTATATCGACGATGCGCACGTATATCCTAAGTGACATAGACATAGTTTGTCAGAAAACAACAAAAACTGTTTTACTTGCATACTAATTAATTTATTATTTTTATAATATACTTTAGTTATTTAGATGGCCTGTGTTAGGCGCAAATAGACGTTGGTGTGCGCCAAAAAGTTTAACTAACTATTAAAAAATAATATACCATACACAAATTAGAAACTAGCCTCATTTTATAGGAACTGTTGAAAGTATTAAATATAAAGCATTTAGATTTTTTTCCTAGTTAAGATAACTTGCCACTAGATAGATTTTTATCAAAAAATAAACTGTAGCCACCACGGACCGACCGCCATCACAAAGTACTTGTTTAATTTATGCTGCTTTATCAAAAAATGTCTCAAATAAAAGTTTATAGTTATTGCTTTTATAGCAACTTTTGTTAAATAATTTTTTTCGAAATATTTCTCTGTTGTGAAATATTCGAAAAAATCTTAAAATCGATACGAGTAAACTTCCATTTTTAGTTAACCGATTTTTACCAAAAGTTGATCAATCCATGCCGTTGATGTCAAAGGCTTAAATATGAAGTTTCATAAAAATCCTTTTAGCCGAATTTGCTCTGCACGTGTACACGCACTGCCGGACAGACCGACAGACAGACAGACAGACAGACAGACAGACAGACAGACAGACCGACATCATGCTGAAAATAGTAAAAACGGTATGTAGGGACCTCAATTCGTGGAGATCCATCGAAATCTCGAAATGTCAAAATCGGTATGATCACAATACCTTCCTTATATATGTTGGCGGTCAGCAAAAATGTCAGTTAGGAGGTTCATATTGCACGCGCGTCGTCGGTATGTCACAAAATTAGCAAAAAAACCGCTCATCCATAAATAATGATTAAAAATTTCTAAATTTTTATGACATATTTAAAAAATTACTTGATATTTGAAAAATCCACCATACTAATATTCAAAAAATCCATTTTTTGCTAGTATATCAACCATTAAATCTGGAATATATTGAACAAAATCATCTAAAATTTCGCGGTATAATGTAATAAAATATAAAATAAATACTTGGTAAATTTCTATGTTATTAAATAATATTAGTAAAATTTACCAAATCAAATTTTGATCTCACTCAATACTTATAGTTTGTGATAAACTCTTGATAATGACATCTCAAAATATTAGTATTGAGTGAGTCAAAATAAAATCCAAAAGTATCCAAAAATTAAAAAACTACTACGCGGACAAGCGCAGTTTTGTTAAAATTCCAATAAATAGTATTACTGCTTGATGTGGAGTCAAAAACAAGCAAATTCTGCCAAGTTACAAAATCTAATATTCTTTCTTATATTTACATACACCCGCTTATTTGTTTAACATCTTTTTTAAACCTGAGTTAATTTTAAAATTCTACAAAATTTGAGTGTAATATTGAGATGTGAAAGGAACTTACCCCTACTAAAACTAATGAGAATAATTAGAAGTGCGAAAATATTTCTGATGGTATTCATAACTAATTCCTTGTTTGAAAGAAGAATGGAATGAACACACTGATATTGGAAGATGAAGGTATGACGTTGTACTGACCATGGGTCTTTGGAGACGCTGCCTTTTGTTTGTGCTGTGTTTGACCGAACCGCCACACCGCGCCGTTCCTCGCCGTTCCACACTTTCCTCTCCCTATCTATCACTACCCCTTCTTCTTTGATATGTTATTGTAAAACCAAGTAAAATATTGAGAACACTGTCTATACAAGAGAGATGAACAGCTTTAAACAGGCACGACTGCAGCTTTGGCCCTGAAATTCTTTATATACCTACATTATTCTACATAGTACTGGTAATAAATATACTACCAATACTAATACTTCGGTACCAAGATGAGATTCGCACAACTGAATCTCTTGCGCACTGCGATTTATATTCACTGTAATTTATAAACGCAAAACGTTACTTGTTTTCTGGATAAATATCATTTGACAGACAACAACAGTTATTTATCTGCGATAATTCTCAGTAATTTCAAGCGTTCGTTTACCCAGAGTACCATTTTACACGTAAATCAAGCATCAAAATTATTGCCTGTGCGGTAGGAAACTAGTTACTTTTACAAGTATCTAGATACAAATTAGATACTTTTTGAAATATGTATGTAAGTTAGTTAGTTAAAAATTTTGGCACACAGCAACAAAGGCTATTTGCGCCTAACGCAGCCCATTTAAATGACTAGACTATATATTAAAAACAATAAATTAGACAATAAATAAATAAAATCATTGAAAATACGCGTACTCAATAAAAGAAATCTTGCACTGACAAACACAAATAAATAACATAAAAAGTCTGTTCAGAAATATGAACAGACTCAGGGTGATGTTAAGAGGCTGTAAAGGGGCCAATTACCATCAAATATCACAGTCAATAACTAGAAACACATTAAAATAAGGTGCAAGACTTCACACATAAATCTGTATCTGTATCTGTATCTATATATTTAAATTTAAGTATATTGTATCTGTATTTCAGATAATTTGATCGTTACTATATTTTTATATATTCCCGAGATAAATATAAACAATTATGTATTAATAAGAAAAAAATATATATTTTTTAAGAATTTTTAGTGCATACGAAATAAAACAATATTAAAAAAATATATATTGTATGGTATCAAAAGAAAGCTCTTAGGACGTACATTAAGAAACTAAAAGTGTTTTAAAATTCGTTTTTTTTTTGATAAGATTTTAGCCAAAAATGTGCTAAAAAAGTTCTTGTCCCGCACCCTTTTACACAAATAGGTTAAAATAAATATCTAAAAAAAATTATAGGTAATATATATTAATCTGAGCCGGAAACGTACGAGAGGAATTTTTGATCAGATTGTGTTTTTATAAAAAATTGCAGTTTTTGTGTTTTTTTCCGATTGTGTTTTTATAAAATATTGCAGTTTTTGTCTTTTTGATAAAATTAATTATATATTAATTCGTGACTAAATTATGACTAAAAATGTTATGGATTTTTTGTATTTATGGCTAAGATAGTGTCTTTTTTTTAAATAAAAAATATTTAACAGCTAAGGCCCGAGTTTTGAACACCACACTACACTAGTAATGAAATATTTATAAATCAGATAACACATTGTTAATAGTGGGAAATATGTTTCAGAAATTTAAAAGAATTAACCCTTTTATCAATATAGTTCTTATTAATCTAATGAAGAATACGAAGCAAATGCAGAAAAAAAAAATGCTGGGATTTTTGGCAAATTCTTTAATTTTTGTTTAAAAAATTAAATGGAAGCTCTTAGTACTCAAATAACGAATAAAAATGATTATCAAAAATCTGTTGATTTTGATATGATTATAGAACAAATATTCCTAGACATCCAGTATTATGTTGGTTTCTTACACTTATTAAATACCTACAAAAGCCTGAAATGTGTGAAAATTCACACTTCACATCAATTTTTTTAAATGATGATCATTTTCGTTTCATCATAATTATTGACAGAATAAATCACAGAAAAATATAATAAAATTTTGTAAACCACAGTTTTAATCAAAATCTCTGATTTTCACTTATGTAGCTCTGAAGAAGAAATAAACCATTTTAAAATTTGTCAGCTGTATTTAGTTGCATTATGTCCGCAACCCGTATAACTCTGTATAATAAGATTTTCTCAGCTTTATTTGAACACATTTTAACAAATATTCACAATATGTATTAAATTACACTTATTCAATATTAGCATATACAACGTGATTTAAACAAATTCTATTTTTCATGATATAAACAAGCTATCTCCGTAACAACATAACAATAACCTAGGTCTATTGATGTATGTTAAAATTATATGAAATTAAATTTCAAATTGATTAAATAAATTGTAACTGACCGGTGTGAGAAAAGTTTTGTATGCATCTCGGGAGTAAAGTGCATTAATCCCTCAAATGAAAATACCCTCGACTCCCTTCAGTCGTCTCGAGCATTACTTACATTCTCGGGATTAAACCATTACCTTCCCAGCAAACATTCAACTAACGGCCGAATGCTGGTAAACTGCTTTTATGCTGGTAAATTACTGGCACCAAAAGTAAGTGCAACGCCAGTATTAATAATGTACTTCACATTTGTATTTCGCATTCCGCCTATACGAAGTACTTTACCAGCATTTTATAAGCACTCTTCTTCACTCATACTTTTTACTTAAAACCATCAGAAATAAATCTTGCAACTAATGCGATTATTTTGCACTTTTCCGTTGCTGGGCCGGCAACTGATACATCAATGGGGCAGTAACGGCCACGGGGACACCGGGGTACTGGCCCATTACTTTCAATGCCGGGGAGTATGTGCTTTACCAGTACTGGCCCGTATAAAAATGTTTGCTGGGTTACTCCCTAAATACATAAATAATTATATTTATATTCATTATGTAAATATATTTTTTGTAAAGTTGTTTATATATAAGTAATATTTTGTAAATTTCTATTATTAGCTACAAGCTATATAAATAAAAATTATTATTATTATTATTATAAATAACTATTTCGGTCTGTTGAACTATTGGCAAAATTGTTTGTAGTCTTTCACTATACAGTTCTCTCTGTCATTCAGTTATCAATCTATCGAGCTATTGGATTTCCAGTTAATGGGACTGTTGATCTGTCTCTAGTTTCTGTCTTGCAATTTGTTGATCTATCTAATCTTGCCTGTCCATATTATATTCCTCTATTTTAGATGCACCTATTTGCTATATTACTGATTACGTTACTGCTGATCTTTGTGTTTCTAAAAAGAGTTTTGTATTCAAGAAAGGGTACAAGGTAAAATGAAGAGCTAGATTTTGTTTTTGATCGAATGAATTAAATTTATCCGACTTGTCATTATGCCTAGATATTTGAAAATAAAAACACCATTGCATATTATTTTATTGAAACTGATAGTAGCGAAATATTTTTTAAATGAATTATTATTGAATACGTTTTGTCTTTTGTTTAAAATATTCAGGTGTATTTTGAAGCCTAGGTCACTGTTGTCTTGTAAGGATAAATTGCTACGAATGATTCAAGCATCATTAATAAAAATAAGCACGTATTTTCTTTCCTTTCCGCCTATCCCTTGTCCAATACCCATCTTTCCTCTGGAGTCCGGATATAGAATAACAGTTTCGTTAAGAATACTAATTATCTTGGTACAAAGAAGTAATTTAAACAAACCCTTCCGTTCAAAATATTTGTTGGACAATTGAGTCAGCCAAATTACGTCATTGTAGCAGTTGCGCCATCAGAATTATTTTGATAATAAATATATTATTCATAACAATACGTCGAGTATTTATGCAATTCATAATTTTTTAATAGTTTTATTACGAAGATTAGACAGAATATAAATAATAACATTGGCAAGTTATGTGTTGTATAAATAGGAATCAAAATTAATTGTAAGGGACTCGGTTCCTGGCTGTGGTCTGGTGTATATGTAATGCATCAGATCCAATCAAGAGCTGAGTCCGGTCGACCATTTAAGTTTTATATTTTATCTCACATATTCATTCTGTTTGAAAATGTTTTGTCTTCATTTGATAGTCACGTAATTAATTTATAACTTTAAATTTCGTTTTTCATTTATCGTTTTTTTTTTTTTTTTAAATTTTTGTATAATAAATATACTATTACGAGGGATACCTTTTATGTTTTTACAAGCGACCACTAGATGGTTATCTTGTGTCATTACTATATTCGTAAAATTTGAAATTTGTTATTGTGAAATCAGTGGCAGCTTATAAATTGACCAAGTAGTTTGTTGACAGTGAGCGTATAGAAAATTTTGTAAAATATATAAAAAAGTTTGTGAAAAAATTGATATTACTCATGAAGGTTTTCGTTGGATGATTTTTTACGATTTTAGTAAAGGCCTAACTCAACAACAATGCGTAGATTCGCTTCGTTCAACTTTTGGTAATGAAGCACCATCAGAAAAGACTGTTTACAATTGGTTTGCAGAATTTCGTCGTGGTCCTGCGTCCGTCGGTGATGAATCTCGTGAAGGTCGACCAAAATTGTTTGTGATTCAAAAAAACATCGATGCTGTGCGCAAAATGATTGAAGAAGATCGGCATGTGAGTTACCGTGAGATAGAGGCATCCTTTGGCATATCGCAGACTACAATACATTCGATTTTGCATAAACATGTAGCTGTGAAAAAGATCTGTTCCCGATGGATTCCGCATAACAAATTATGCGGTAACAATTCGGTCAAAACCGAAGCTCAAAAAAAGGCTCGTGTTGATTGGTGTAAGGGAATGCTAAAAAAATTCAACCTATGCACTGCAAAATCAGTAAACAATATCGTTACAGGTGACGAAACTTGGATTTATTCCTATGAACCGTAAACCAAGCAACAATCCACTGTTTGGGTCTTCAAAGATACCGAAAACCACAAAATTTGTTCGTTCACGAAGCACTTCCAAGAAAATGATCGATTGTTTCTTCGGTTGTACTGGACATGTCGCAACCATTCCTTTAGAGGATCGGAGAACAGTTAATGCTGAATGGTATACAAAAATTTGTTTGCCAGAAGTAATCGACAAAATCAGGAAAAACAACCAAAAACGACGCATCATTACAATGCAAGCTCCTACACAGCACGTCAAACAATTGATTATTTGAAGAAGAAAAACATCGAATTAATGTCTCATTGCCCGTATTCACCTGATTTATCCCCTAACAACTTTTTTTTTTCTCTAATTGCAAACAAAAATCGCGTGGACAGCGATTTTCATCGCCTCAAAAGCTGTTGAAGCCTTCGAAAACCAAGTTTTTGAGATACCAACTTCAGATTTGAAAAAATGTTTGGAGAATTGGTTTGAACGCATGCAAAAGTGTTCAAAAAATTTTTATTTCTTAGTTTTTGTAAAAACTTAAAAGGTAACCCTAGGCTGACCAGATTTTTTTTACAGAAAAAGAGTATACTAAACAAAAAAAGGTCACACTCCAAAAATAAAAGTGATGGTAGTTTTAAGTATGCGAAGGTGAGGTAGCCGTAAGAGTTACTTTTAAGTGGGTACGTGTCAGCGAAAACAGTACGTAACAGCAAAAAACAGAGGTTATCACTCAAAAATACTAGTGACGAGCAAAAAAAAAGGTCTTCACTCCCAAAATACAAGTAATGAGCGAATAAAAAAGTCCTCACCTCACTCCCACAATAGAAGCAATGAGCAAAAAAAAGGTCCTCACTGCCAAAATAGAAATAATAAAAACAAGTATCCAGCAAAAAAGAGTATATCCAGGGTTTATATTCTCTATAAAAAGTAAGAGTATAGAAGATATTACGGTAGAATTAGAAAATAATTTCATTCAGCTTTTTGGACAAGTAGCGTTTACAAGATATTACTCAAAAAAGAGTTTAATACTCTAAAAAAGAATACGTCTGGTCACCCTAGGTAACCTTCGTAAGCCCTGAACAGTGTGACAATTCACATTTCACATAAATTTTTTATTGCAGTTTTACATCACTGTTAATAAAAAAGATGTAATAAACTTCTGGCCAGTATATAACTATTTTTTTAATTTCTTTTTTTTGTAATTCAGCATCGTAGTTGGCTTTGTCCGATTCAATTACAGATAAGTTATAATTAGTATGAAATGAATGTGCGTATTGTGAGTGTTGTTATACGCTGTGATATTTGAGATAGACAGCGTGAGGAGAGGATGCCTAAGAGTTCGGCGTACGGTGATACGGTGATTGTGCGGTGAGATGGTGCCGTGTATCGTGTATCGTGCGCTGTATGTTGTGTCTCTGAGGCGATGAGCCGGATGAGGTGATCCAGTCTTCACGGGTTCACCTTGGCCGTGGATGTCGGCGCCTTGGCATTGACTCGCCACCAGACGCAAATCAACCAAACAACCTCAAAACAAAGAAACACAAATATACTTATCACAAATCTATAAACACAAACAGAAAACAATAAAAAAAATCGTTGATAGTTTTACTTGATGAAACTTGATTATAGGTAAAATATAGATATAGACAGGTGTGGACTATATTTGGACATCTGCATAACGATTAAATTGCAACCTTTATATATAAAAAAATATTAAACAACTAAGTACCTACGACTGATATTTATTGATAAGAATACATTATATATTATTTAGTATTCTTTCCACTTCTCGAGTTACGACCACCTCGATAGTGGCGGATCTAGCTTTTTGGGGGCCCAGGGCTTAAAAATACCAAGGGGCCGTACACATGTTTCAATCAAAAAATTTAAAAAATAAAAGTCAGTATTAAAGGGCAGTGATGGGCGTTTACACGTAAACTTTAATTCTTTACGTTTACGTGTAAACTTAAGTAAACAATTGGTAAACTTGTCAACAATGTAAACAATGTAAACTTTGTAAACTGTCAAATAATGAGGTTAGTTTTAGTTATTTCATACAAATAATAGAGAGTTAATGAACAAGTGTATTCAGTTCAAAACAATAAATTTATTTAAAAAATGGTGGGAAGAAACCGAAAGAATAGTTCTGAAGAACTAGGTTTTGTTTTAATTAAAGAAAATGAAAGAAAATATAGGGCGTTATGCAAAATTTGCAATGAATCTTTCGTTATTAAAAAATATAGGCTGATTTTCTTAAAGGTGAAATTTAATGTATTTTGTTATTAAAAAAATTAGACTGAATTTTTTAAAGAAAAAAGTTTTTTATTTTTCATATTCATATTTACTAATTTGTATGTAACACCTGTATAATGATGCAAATTTGATTTTTATTAATATGTATATTGGCTTGTCCTAATTTTATATACTTACTTTTTCATTTAAAATCGTTTCATTAAAATTTTATTATTTATAAAAATGTATTGAAAATGAGGTTCTGTAATTCAAAACAAGTGCGCATGTCTAAATCATTGTTTACATTGTTTACGTTATTTACATTGTTTACAAGAGCTTTTGTGTTTACTTTACATCAATTGTTTACGCGTCAACAATGAGGTAACTTACATCATGTAACTTACGCGCCCATCACTGTTAAAGGGTAATTATTATTTATTACATTTTTATTAAATATATGTATTAAGATGTACAAACAAGAATATTAAAGTACAATCATATAAACAAACTAAAAAATTGATGTGAAGTGTGAATTTTCACACATTGCAGGGTTTCGCAGGTATATAATAAGTGAAGGCGGCATGCTGAGTGTGTAAGACAAATTTTGCTTTGTAGTAACCACGGCAAAATGAACGATCTTTTTAAAATAATTTATCGTCTGTTAATCTCAGAGCTTTAAAAACAAATTTTATGTTAAAATATTTTTTTGTTAATTTTAATTCGAATACCTAATATCATTATTTAGGTTTCTAAATAAGTGCAGTATTTTTTTTATATAACAAGGTTCATTAAGATTTTGAAAATTGGGCCTATGGCTTTCATTGGTTGTCTTAAATCATACGCTCCGCCCCTCTGGCTTCGTATAAATGACACAGAATGAAAATATAATTCCAATTGGTTATTAAATTTACGCTCTTGAAAATTAAATTAAAAATGTGCTAAAATATAACTAGAATTTTAATAAATTAATTTAAACATAATTAATATGAAAAAAAAAACAAAAAATAAAATTGACTCCACAAGCCAGGAACGAACCTGTGTAGTGAATAACGATCCTGTGTGGTTGTCGAGCAACTGAGCCACTAGACCACCAAACGCTTATCTACTTAGTGTGTTATAAGAGTATAACATGTATGCATCGTCAACAAAAAAACACAAAAAATGCGTTATTTTCCGAAAACATAATCTGATCAAAAATTCCTGTTGTACTATTCCGGTTCACACCATTATACATTACTTAGAATTTTTTCACATTTTTAGTTTAAACCATCTGGGCTACAGGGTGTGGGACAAAAATTTTTTTGCACAATTTTGGCAAAAATCGCCTCAAAATAATTTATTTTGCAAAAATTAAATTTTGATCGTTAATCCACGTACCAAGGGCTTTCATTTGATACCCTACTCAGAATTTTAAAAAAATATTTTTTTTTTCGATGAGCACATATTTGTTTATATTTTTAGGGGTATATATTTTTTAGATGTTTTAGTATTTTTCCTATGTGCGGGTCAAAAAGTTGTACAAGCATGCCAATTTTCAACTCTCTAGGTTTAGCCGTTTGGCTACAATTTTTACCGAACAGACAGACAGACAGACAGACAGACAGACAGACAGACAGACAGACAGACGACAAAATGACGGTATAAGGGTTTTTTGGTCATACCTACAAAACCCTAATAAAAAAGATATTTAGATGTAAAAGTATTACTATAAGTTAGTTATGTTATCACAAGTATCAAAACACATCACAGCGTATTACAAAATATCAAAAATATAAACATCGTTTTATTCAGCGATACCAATACAGATGTCCCTATTGTCAACTGACAATAACTGAAGCGCCTCTAGTGAGATTTTGAGAAACTGACGGTTGTAGGATAGTCGAGTTTGTTTACTGTTGTTTTCATAGCAAGTTTTTAAAAAATTGCAAGAAAAAATTAAATGCAACGTGAATTGTTGTGTTTATCTTTGCAATGCAAAAGTAGGTCGTGATAGAGACCCAAGTTTTCATCGTGTTCCGAAACGTGGCAAAAAAAAACGTGTTTCTGAATTTACGTGGTGGTGCACGTGTAGTTATGGATAGAAGACAAGCATGGGAATATGTTCTTAGAAGTGGAAAGACAGTTAAAGACCATTTTAGAGTGTGTTCCCGTGTGTTTCAATAAATATCACATGAAGATACCATTGAACCTGTCAAAAATATCCTACCAAAGTCAGCCATGATGTAAAATGCTGTAGCGCCTCTATCGGTAGTGTCAGATGTCAATATTAAATAAAAACTTTTAAAATTTGTAAATTTTTAAAATGACCATCAAACACAAACTAAATATGACTTCAAAAGGTTATTAGTCTATAATTCACATGCACAAAAGATTTAATTATATTTTCGCCACTAAGTTTGTCATTAAAGTTATAACGCAAAATGACGAACTGCGCTGTTTCAACGACTGGGCCTTTATAAGACACTCGTACGTAATCAGCTGTTTTTGTATACAATTTTGAATTGCTCAAAATACCTGATCGGATAAAAGTCAAAAATAAAATAAAATAAGTAATTTATGAAATGTCTATTTTGTTAGTCCTATAATATGATAGATTTAAGGAGTTAGACCAATAAAATTTCGAATTAAATGATTCGATTCTCGATTTGAGAAACTTTAACAATGAACAAAATTAATTAGCAGCGTTTCAATAATAACAACAATTAGTTATCGTATCTCATCTTACCTTAAAAAATCCAGAAAGGGATAAGAGGAAAGATCGAAACAATAATATTACTTTAAAAAACAACACAAAAAATTAATGACACAAATTTACTAATATTGATTAAAAATCAACATATTTGTGTTGTTTTTTAAAGTAATATTTTTGTTTTGATTTTTTCTCTTATAAGCCGTGCTTGGTATAGAATATAATAGGTATATATCCGAGAGGTTGGGGGCCCCTTGCGGATCTGGGGCCCAGGGCTTAAGCCCTATTAGCCCGTATGTAGATCCGCCACTGCACCTCGACGACCATTCGCACTTACTACTATTTTGTTGAGTTCTGTAGCAGTTTTTTCTTCAAAAAACGAGTCTCTTTTTCGCCCTTCAGGTTTTTGACGTAACCTATACATAACATCGAACAACTCAGGCGCAATAAGATTGTTCTGTTCTAAACTCCTCAGGGACGTAGCCAGGGGGGGAAGTTACATGAGGAAATGAGGATGAAAAATATTTAGTTTTTTAATAATATTATTTAATTTTTCTAAAAAGATTCCAAAACATTGTGTTATTGCTGAAACCGGGACTTTTCGCGTCCCGGACACCTGCTTCCCGGGACGCGGGACTTTCAGTCCTCAAACTGGGACTGTCCCGGGACAGTTGGTCACCTAAATCGTACCTTTTTAATTCAATTTAATCCATGTAGTTTTGGAGGCAAATACATGAACAATTTGTATCATCGATTGTCACCATTTTTGTTCTCGATTTATTTATAAAGGAAATAGACCGACTTAATATGGTTTTTGTGCGTTACTTTAATAACAAAATATGATTATCTTTCTTTAATTAGAGATACTTTTGTTTAGAACCACTGATCAAGCAACAAAAGTTGTGTTGAATACGTTTTGTATCGCTATTATCTCTCAAACGTAACGCATTTCTAAATTATCTTTGTGCTAGTCGCAAGGTCGCGCCCGCAGCAAGTGTACGCAATTTTTATGGTCTGAAGATGCGAATGCCAGCAACAATAGGGTTTATGTTATGTATACAGACTTATGTATGCGCTCATGGGCATTCTTGTTTTTATTTTACAACAACAACGTGGATTTCTTTTTTTGTAATTTAAACTGAAATGCATTCTTAAGTATTTGTCAGATTGTACTTAAGACTACGGTTCAAGGATTATTTCAACTAATTATTCGATATTCAACATGAAAGAATACTGTTTTTAAACACTTATGCCTTTGTATTAGATAATTGCATAAAAATATGCCTTTGTGTTAGATCAAATACATTTTGGATACAGATTTTTTTGGTAGTGTCAACAATATAAGATAAAACACAGATTTGATGATCTCCAGGCTCTGAACAGCAGCGTTTTATAATTTACTAGCAGATATACCCAGCGATGCTCAGAAATAAATTAATAATTTATCAAAAATATTTTAATTCGGAAAAATAAATGATTGCTGCACAATAAAAAAAATCAAATTATTTCAATGATGGGGTAAATACCAACATACGTTACCTTCAATTTTAGTTATTTAATTTAAGAACGTTCAATTTATCAAAATAGTTTTATGTGAGGTTTAACAATGTACGATCTCTCATCAATTGGTACGTGTAATGTGTAAATAGCACTTATTCGACAGTAACAATATTTTTACTTTGAACGGTTTCATTATTGTTTAAGCGGCAAATCTACTGCGCATGTCAAAAACAAATATGAGAAATGGTAAGCAAAAAATCTAGTGTAATAAAATACAATTTTGAAGGAAATTTTCGATATTATTATTTAATATAATCAATGCAATAATATATAAATAACAAATAATCAAAACACAATTTAAAATTTACGTCAACTAAGCACAACTTGAATTTTTGAATCAACAGTATTGTTAACCCGCTGGCACCTCGCTCTACCACCTAACGATCAGAGTGGCCAGCGTAGCGTCTACCAATACACTAGGGTGACCATTTTTTTGAGAAGGCTATACGGGACGGAGCAAAAAAAGGTCGTCATTTCCCAAATATAAGTGGAGCAAAAAAAAGGTCCTCACCTTCCAAATCTAGGTAAAGAGCAAACAAAAAAAAAAGGGTCCTTATCACCCAAATACAAGTGAAGAAAAAAAAAAGATCCTCTTCTCCTCAAATACAAGTCAAGTGCACAAAAATGCGGGATATTTCTTGAAGCAGGACACCCAATCAAAATGCGGGACTGTCCCGCAGAAGGCGAAACGAATGGTCACCCTACAATACACGCATCAGAATAATTTATTTGCTATGATGTTCTTTCTGTGATTACTTCTGATTTATAAATGATATATGCATAGGTCAAAAGACCTTTTTATATGTTGTAAATACACTTACCATTCAATTAATTTTTCTTCGTAAATCTCTAAAGGTAACGACGATATTCCACAGCAAACTGATCGTTATAATTTTCGCCGAAAATGAAAACTTATAAATGATAATTGTGAGCTATCTACAGACCTGCGATATATGCTCTCGCGGAATTTTTTGTAGTAATATTAAACCGTAAAAGTCTCTCATATATATTATATACAAGCGCGCCAGAGCAACTCCCAATGGAATACGTTTTTATTATTGTTATTATTAATTATTTAAAAATACAGTGATTTCCTTGCGTAAACAGTGCAGGATAATACTTTACGAATAATTTTTATTATTTTATTTTTGTGATTGCAATAATTTATTTGTTTTGTTTATTTATATTAGCAAAATTTTACTTTTTGAAATTATTTTATGTCATTAATTTCCTAATTTGATTTATTATACAAAAAGATACATCACTACTTGATAAAGATTTAATTAGTTCTAATAATCATACTAGTTTTGAAATACCGCTACGCGCCATATTGCTCGACGCTGCTCAGACTCTTTAGCCAGAGCAAGAAAAAGTGCTCGCCGTGTACTCTCAGAGCAGTGACCTTCCCAATCGAGAACTCTAGAGACGGCTCGGCCAATCGAATACGAATCTTGCTCGCCGAGAGACCTGTGTACATAGAGGAGCACCCAATCGAATACTCTGTTAGAATCTTTCGAACTACAAAGATCTTCTTTTGTACAGGTCATTTGAAATCGTCATACAGATCACTGTATGACCCTCGAGTCATACGTTCGCTATCACTGCCCTATATGCTATCTTGCTGAAAGTAACATTTTGAAAAATAGAAATCAGCTGATGAAACTATTTTAATTAGAAAAAAATGAAAAAAGGAGCAAAGAAACAAGGATTTTAACAATGACAATTAAATTTTATATGTACAATTGGTAATATAAAAATATTACAATGAATTTTTTTATTGCTACTTCGAATAAATAATAATCATCACAGAGTTTTTGGGTATAAAGTGAGCCGGAGAAAAAAAATTAAATTAAATTAAATTCTTACAAAACTTAATTAAAACAAAAGCAACCGTATACAGTTTTAGTCTATAGGAATAGGTTTTAATTTTATACCAAAACACTCTGCATATGTCTGAACATACATAAGTAACTTTGTATCACATATATACAATAAATAACATACTTTATCACATAGTTTAAAAAAAATAACTTTAAATAAACAGTTTAAATCAAAATTAAAGCTACCGATTAAAAATTTAGTACGATTAGATTTAGAATGTTTAAAACTATATTTTTAAACATTATAAATACAGTTTAGGCTAAACTTCAAGTGACTTCGATGAAAAAAAAAACAAAAATTCTAAAAATATACGATTTTTTTTGTCTAATAATTACTAATTGAAAATTTATATGTAAGGAAAACCGTTACAAATGTCGAATGGTATGATTGTTATGTACGGAGCTCTTGTTAAATTAAAAAAAAACAGAACTTGTTGTAAGAAGCTGTGAAAAAAAAGGAACTAGGTACGAAAAATTTAGTTTAAAAATCAAAAAATTTAATCACTTCTGGTCTCTTGGTTGGTTCATGGGATTCTCCGGGCTTCTCTGCCACTCCTTGTAAATAATCTCTTTCAACTGCGACATACGCAGGACTGG
This sequence comes from Liopterus haemorrhoidalis, assembly GCA_963971575.1. NCBI lineage: Eukaryota > Metazoa > Arthropoda > Insecta > Coleoptera > Dytiscidae > Liopterus > Liopterus haemorrhoidalis. The sequence continues at coordinate 62,458,241 of OZ020614.1, forward strand.
ATTTCTTTCACGTAAGTATGGCAACAATCGATCTTCATACGCAGCATATGCAGCTTTCATGCGTCTTTCAGGATGACGATCAGCTTGAGCTTCACGTTCAGACCTATAAAAAAATTATCGACCTATAATAAACCATCCATATGTCATGCATAAAATTAATACGTACTGTAACAATGCCAGGGCTTCATCGATATTTTGTGCAAAACTAGCATCCAATGAGAAGTGATTGAAATTCTCAAATACTAATTCTTGTTCAACTATTTTCTTCTCTGCTAATTTTGCAGTATTAGCCGCCGCAGCAGCATTTCGTTTTTCAGCCTCCGCAGAGATTTGGGCTCTTGTTAATTTCGACAAAGGTTGTTTGGTTGGTTTAGAAACAGATTCAACTTCTTTTTCTAGTTGGGCTTGAGCCTCAGCTTTTTTATCCAATTGAGCTTGACGTTTCTGTTCTTGAAGTTCCTGTAAATTAAAAGATGTTACTATCATGAGGTACAATTAGAGGTTATGAACACTAAAAATTATAAGTACGAAAAATAAAGTTTGAAAATTGTTAATATGAATATAAAATGAAGAAAATAAGATTGTTTTGTTGCTTACTTTTTTTGCTTGACGTTTCTGGGCATTTTTGTCGGTGTCTTCCCAGTAGGCATCCTCAGCTTCTTTCTGTTTTTTAGCTGATGCAGCATCTTTAGCTGCATTTTTTCTAGCTCTAGCCGCTGCTGCTTTACTATTCTCCCCACTAAACTTTTTAGGCATGATTAAATTTTTACTTTACACAATTTAGATATGTTTTTACACGAAAGCTTCTTGCTTCACGCACAATCAAGTTCATACAAGCTAAAATTCAGTGTTCCCAACAAAATATTGTAAAAATTATTTGAAAATCTTTAAACTTGCCCTAACAGATATTTATTATTAACAAATTATATTTACTCGCATAAACAGAGCCATCATTTATTAAAATCTTCATCAAAAATCCATCTTCATGAAAATTTACGGGCAATTTTTTAATAAATAAACACAAAAAAAAAAACAGTGTTCCTAATAGAATACTCACGTGACCTACAAAACCACTGTTCTAGATCTCCTAAAAGCATATATTTAATAACTAAAAACATTTTATCTGCACCTTAAAAACTTGTAAATAAAAATGCTTTACTTTCAAGCCATTATGTAGTATACAATTTTTCCTAAACTATAAAAGAAATTTAAAAAAAATGTTTAAGTAAAATTGATTTCTTTTTAAAAGTTCTATCCAAAATTAAGTAGTTACCCAACTCGACATACGTTACCACTTTAAAAATCAAATTGTCCTTAATATCCTTTACTTCCGGTTTGTTCCGAAAAATGTCAATACTACCGGTCAATTCTCAGAGTAAACTTTGGTCCTCAAAATGTTTTCCCTAATTTGCTTACACATCGCGTTCCTTTTATCCAGATACATCCTGTATATTCCAGCATACAGTTGAATAGTTTAGGTGAGAGAAACCATCTCACCTATATTATTTAACAAAAATTCTTAAAGACACTTAATCCAAGGGATAATTTAAACATCATCATAAATGGCGCGACAGCCCGAAGTGAGCCTAGGCCTCCTATAATCTATGTACAATCAGAAGTAATATGGTCAGTACCACGTCCATTTTTTAGTGTACACAGAAAGGCACGTATAGTTTATAGCCGGTCGCAATCGGCTAAGCAGAACCTGTAATTTGTATAAATAGTTTTACACAAATTATTTGACATAAGCATTTGCTTAGCGGACAAATAGCAGGTACAAACGATTTAACGTTTTCAGCTATTAGCGTGCTTTTGATTAAATTTTTAAACATCATAACAGATATATACCAACTCACCTTTTGCTTCTAGTAATCTAAATTTTTTGGATAACTAAAGACTATACAATATGCATTTTCAGTTCATCTAAAAGGAATAGGTGAAATAAAGACAAATTTTTCGAAAATATTTAATATAAAGATTATCAAAATATTATTGCATTTACAGAAATATGTTTCATTATCTCAGGTACAGAAACATGTTGATACAAGAGAACATAATGAACATAAAAAGGTATTAACAATAATATTAAAATCCAATAATTTGGTAACAAAATTAGATGCAAATTCAATTTCAGTTTCTAATACTCTTCTGAGAATTATATAAACGACAGCACTGTTATAACTCTATATTAAAATTGAAACTGTCAAAGAATTTACTTTGTTAACTCAAGCAGGGCGATTAAAATTCATAAATGCATATGAATAGGAACTACTGTGTCGATTATACAGTATTTTTGGAATGGTAGTTACTCGACACATTATTAAACAATATATATTATCAACCCTGCATATAAAATAAAGCTGTGTAAATATTTATCTCTTAATATCACAAAAATATACATAGAATACTATATTTGAATCACAAAAAAAAAATAACTTTCAAAAAAAGTCATACTTTAAATCTAGTTAAGTATATAGTGCATGACTTGAGCTCTTGTTTTCAATATCTTATAAAATATTTAATACAATTACAGATAATATTAACGCAGCAAACTGATATTTGCTGCGTTACACAGTGATTTTCAACTTTTACCTAACGGCACACATTATTAAAAATGTCAAGGCACACCATTAGTTTTTTTAAAGATATTTAAAAAACGCGTATTTCGTTTGTATTTAAAATAAATCAATTAATAATTGGTTCTCAGTGATGTTATACGACCTTTAGTCCAAGATCTCTCAGGTATATTGAGAAAAGATTAAACACCAGCTTACATACAAGATTCTACAGACACCAAAATCGTCTGGAACTGCAATTAACCGCGCAAGCGCGTTCTTGTCTGTGAGGTAGTTTAAACAGCTGATCAATAATTACACTGGTCAACAAACTTTATTCATCAGAGACGATTTTAGGTGGACTAGATAGATTTTTGGTTGCTCGTCAGCCACACAAAGTGTACAAAAGCAAATCATATTCGCAACGAATTTGATATTTTGTTTGTAAAAGTAATGTAATATACAAAAGTTGATTAAACTGATGATAAATTTTCATAAAATATGTTAAAACAACATTATATATATGCACTTTGGTATGATTCTGTTCTTTGCACATCTGTTAATTATATAGAAAATGTATCAAACCCAAAAGATGGTCGTGTTTCATAAACTTGACGTGATACAACAAAACTGAATACATATTTGGAATCAGCATGAAAAATTGATCTAGAAAAATGTGCTTTTGTTTATGATGAGAAAAAAAAAAACATTTTATTGACCTGTGTTATGTGAATGGTGAAATTGGGTTAATAGGTTCTTTAGAGCAACTACATGCAATCAAGAACATTTTGAAACTATTTTAGATATTTGGTAAACTGTAACCAATGTAGCAATTGCCTTGAATTCTGATTTTAGCCCTCTCGTCAGATTTTAGCCAGCAGTTTTGACATCTGCGCTTGTTACATCAATTAATGTGCTGGTGCTTAAGATGGCAGTGGTCGGTAAATTAGCGTACAACACGTGTTGTAGCTGAAAAACGCGCTTAATACACTCAGGTATGTAATTGCTTGGTTGAGTACGTAAAACACGCCTGAAAAGCTATAATAACACAACTGAGCAGATCAAGAGCTGATTGAAGGACAACTATTCTGTACCTTTTCACTCCTAATGATATTTTTAATGATACTTCCTATATCTACGAAATATTCACGATAAACGCTTTACAGTGGTTGAAAATCATTGTTCAAATACAATAGCACCAAACACATTTTAACAATATTAAGTATTTAGTGCATAAAATTAAATATTTGTCTTATAAATAATAAACATTTGTTCAATTATAATGGTCCAAACAAAAGGCATTTTGATACAATACGCTTAAATACAATGGCACAATTCTATATTAAAAAATCTCATTCTTTATAGTACTTGTCAAATTAAAATTTAAAGAGATTTCTAACTCAATAATTTAAAAATATAAATAATAATCACATGCATCAAAATTTTTGACAAAAATTAGTTATTTTAACAAGTACTTCCAAAAACAATATCCTTAAATTGGTTTATTACTAATATAACCATTGATCTTGACTGTGCGAAACAAAATCTTTAATATAATATCAATATACAATACCTTGATACATTTTTAATATCGATAAGTTGTTTTACAACAAAACAGATTCTTTAATTTTGTTTCGCAAACATTAAAATCAATCAAAATTGTCAAACACTTTTTAAGACAGTGTACAAAATAAGTTGTTCGAGTTTTTTCCAGTCGTATTACTCAGAAATGAAGCTATGAATTAATACAAATGCATTGCCATATTTTAAAAAGCATGTAATTAAATACAAATGTTTCTATTTGTAATGTATGTCTTATAACAGTCCCCATTTCATAGCATATTCAGTGCTACGTATATGGAAAAAACTCTATCAACAAGTCGCTCGTTTAAAAATTATATAAAATATAAAATTTGTACAAAAAAAAAAAAATCATCCTTTGGTTAATTAGCAAAAAATAACAAGATTTGTCTCCATCCTTCAATCATTTTTTTGGACTTATAAATGAATTTTATATCTCTGTGCGTTAGCAATTATGAGATCTCAGTCCAATAAGGCACAATGAAGGCTGTAAACGGTCAAGTAATCCATAAATATATTTACACTTAACATTACATCCAGTGAAACTTTAGTAAAATATATGTTAATTTTAAGTCGTTGAATTTAGTTTCTAGATTTTCAGAAAGTAGAGTCCGTTTCAATAGAGTGACGTAAAACTGCAACCAGTCCAAACGCGCCATGCTGCGCAAAAACAAACTGTACAGAACTGCGCAAGTTAAGAATTTTGCCTCTAAGTTCCAGTTTATACACGTTACCCACAAACTTACCCTAGGTAAATCATTTTATGATTGCAGCGCCAAAGTGGCAAGATTGAAACTAATCTAACAACTTTTTAATCTATTGTAATCTAACATTTAGAAAAAATTTAATTATATTTTTATGCCTATATTTGAGTTTACTTATATTTTATTTTCATTAATAATAGTGTATGTCTAAGTTGTAAGGGCGTTTCATGGACAACAAAAGATATTTTCTCCCCCCTTATCCTTGCTAAGGCATTTGACTAACTTGTAAGCTTAACTAAGCATTTTGACTTGTAAAAGGAAAGCATCTAATGTCTTAAAAAATGTCGATTTATTGTCTAATAGTGTAGTTCAACACAATACCGCCAGATAGAGTCTCTCTTATGGCCTATAATCGCGGTTGTCGTTCAAACAGATCTTGCACAAACAAGCAGTTCTCTTTTAGTATTGATATTTGACGGATCATGTTTATTTGAGCGCAGATTTACGCAAACCTGTATCTAAATAGTACAATCATGAACAGTTTACGCAGTTTTGCGTGTTTCGCCGCAGCGTTTCGCGTTTAGTCTGGCGACAGCTTAATATGCGCAGAAATGAAAATTTCATACTGTTGCTCATTGCTAGGTTACCGGTCGACTGGCAGTCATTTCAGTAGAGTCGTTCGGTCTAGGAGTTTCAGCAACATTATGTTTTACTTGTTATTTTCACAAAATATTTAACGTCATTGACTTGCACATCAGTGGCGGTCGGTGAAGCATGTTTGGGAGGGCAATTGGTATGATCGGACAAGCTCGTACTATGTCGCTCAACATTAGTATAGCAACGACAAAGCACGAGCGTGTCCGATCATGCTGATTGTCCTCCCAAACATACTTCACCAACCACCGCTGTTGCACATGCACAATGACGCACTCTTTTTCTATTGAAACATAATCTAATTCAGAAATGGAGTTTTTTAATGGTTTTTTAATTTTTAAATGGAGGGTTTTAATTCAATTTTTATAAGATATCCGATCAAGGCTATATGACTAACTTATAAATAAAATACTGATGTGTTTCTCTATCTCACTCTGGCAGCTTGTAAAATAATTACAAGTGCGTAGTTTGTCTATCAACTTAATTCATTGTTTAAGTATAGCTACGACAAACGTTAATATTCACTATTCGTCTTTGTGAAAATTCACTCTGTGTGAGTTTGTCTTAAATTTTAGAGTTATTCAAAATGAATCAATGGCGTGAAACCTGATAGGCGTAGCTAAACTCTTCCTTCATACGATGACCTTGATCGGAGACTTTAAAAATTAAAGTAGTCCACAAAATTACAGTAACTCACCAGGAGTCACTGTAGTTTTATCGAAATAGCAGGACAGTTTAAAATGCTATTACATAAATACATTTTAATAAAAATGGAATTCACTAAAACTTCGATGAATGATTCTTATGATATGGACACCAAAATATGACCGTTTACTTCAAATGTATAACTTCGGAAGGTTTATATTACCGTAAGGTAAAGACCAAAGACTTAAAACCTTCAATAATATTGCTTTGATCTTATTAAAGAAATCTTTAACACCTAATTTAGTGGTATAATATAAATCTACAATTCTGTGTTATTATATATATGAGATATTAAGCAATTTGAAAAACGTAAAAATTTCTTATTGCACAATAATTTTGGAACTATTTCAGCAATGCTCACAGATACAAAGGATGTTCACTTCCCAAAAACACCTTGTATAATATACAATCAATATTATTATACATTTAAAATATGGTGACAAAGATTTTGATATTTTAAATCCAAAAAATATACAATTATAAAGAAATAATGATAATAATAATAACTTATTGGTCCAGATCATATACATAATATTGGACTTTATACCTAAATAAACAGTTGCATGCTATATTCTTAGATCGGTGAAGAATAAAATACCGGAATAGCATTTTGTGGATAGCAATTTTAAATTATTTTTAGGTGTTAAGTCTAAAGTCATATAAACCCCTAATTATATGGAAGACCAATATATTTATATAATAAAATGGAAAATGGGGTGATTATCACAGTTCAAAAAAAAACACTGCCAGTCACCCATGCTGGCTATCAGACTTAGTAAAAAAAAAAACCCTATACTACATCTTACTTAACAGCTTGCCTTTCTCTTTAACTTACGACACTGATGCACTATTTTTTTCGGAAATACAAATTTGTAGTCATCGTTGAACGGGTATTGTTCAGAATAGTCTTCCCAAACTTTAAAAAGACGTAGCTTGATAAGTGATAGTTTCATTTCTGGATTATCCCGTTTCACTTGTTCAATATATACATCTTCAAACTCTCCGTAGCTCAAACATGGTTCTTTAGCCTCAACAAAAGGTTGGAAACCTCTGTAAAAATACAAATTAAAAGAAAAATAAATTTGATTCTATGTTATTGTATTCCAAGAAATGTTTATAATGTCGATAAAATATGAATCATTATGTGTCATAAGTTATTAGAAAAAAATAAACAATTGACCGATAGTGAAATATTATCTACATATTACACATATAAAAGAAATAATTACTTAAACATGTTAATCGCTTCATTGATAGCATTTTCCATTCGAAACTGAGGACTAGCGAGTCTATTTTCCAATGTATCATGGAACGGATAATCTTTATTTGCTTGTTTCTCATCAAGCTCGGTCACAACTCTAGCTGCCGCTGCAGCTGGATAGTTTCGATCGGTAGCTTCGAGATCCTGGAGAGCTGCACCTAGTAGATCACCAGCTGCTTTCGATACTACTATTAATTCCGTTCGTATCACATCGCGTATCTCTCGTTCCTTGGCTTCTACTTCTGCCTCTGTCATCCCGCTCACATCAATCTAATTGGATTATTAAAAATATTATTAAAAACTAACATTTTTCTCCATATACTAGTAGTTATACAAATTAGTTTTTCAAAATACAGATTAGAAATATATAATAAATAACCCGTAAATACCTTTTGCCACAAAACTTGGGCTGCTCTATTTCGTAATGCGAACATCCTCCGCAGTTTATGCCTCTGAACGTAAAATCTTGATCGTTTCGGCATCCTTCTGCTGCGTACAGTTAGTACTGTCAGCATAAAACCTTTTCAAAACACAAATTTTATGGTTATGTGCGGTAAAGTTGTTTACCAAAACACGCAAATACAGATACAAAAGTGAAATGTGCACCTAGTGGCCAATTCTAGAAGCTCTATGAAATACTTCATATCCCAGAGATTCCCAAATTGTTTTTTTTACAAATTGTTTGAAATAAAAAGTACAAATTTAAAAAAATACCAAACAAAATATATTTATTTTTTTCATTAAGTACATATTTGTTTATATATATATATATATATATATATTTTCTTAGTATTTTTCCTCCATCAGGTCAAAGAATTCTATGTGCATGCTAAATTTCATCTCTCTATAGTCCGTTCAAACGGTAGAATGCAGTACAGGGCAAATGGAGTAGTTTTTTTCATACTCTCTAATGGTTTCTCCTAATAACACTATCCTTTTCTTCCTTGTCAGCTGTAAAAGCTATAGCGCTGATCGTTGAAAACGCGGTACAAACGGCTTTTCATTTTTTCCTGATAATTTTCCATTTAATTTAAATAAATTATCAACAAAAGAATATAAAATTACGCATAATATTTTGGGTTCGTTGACATATTTGACACTTTTACAACATTTGGCATCACCGCTCATTTCCCATAAGAGCAATACTGCATTCTAACGTTTGAACGGATTATAGGTCCAGCCGTTTGGTCACAATTTCTACCGAACAGACATGAGTACAGTGACCAATATTTTAGAAAATTAAAAGACATCCGGAAAATGTTCATAAAAATACAAAAATAGTTTGTTTTTATTATTTTATAAATAAAGGCTCAAGAATAACATTAACTTAATTTTAAATTAAATTTGTTTCTTATAAAAATGACTCAAATGTAAATTAGATAACTTAATGTTGATATTTTTCATATATTTGTACATTTTTTAAAATATGAGATTTATCCAATGATGTTATAAACATAAAGAATGAACGCGGGCAACTTGTTATGAAGCCAACACCTCCTTAGGTAGGGTGCAGGAGGTTCCCCATTTGAGTAGCGCGTGTTGCTTACTTCAACAGTTTGCGACAAGATTTGCAAATAAAAATATACATATTTTTTAGTTCTGTAAACTGTAAATTTTAATAAAAATAAAATAAATTATAAATAATATTTAATTAACATGAATTTATTCGAATATTTTCAATATAACTTGTAGGTTTTTATATTACCTACATCTAAAGAAAAAAAAAAACAGCTGTGGCCACTACAGGACCGACCGCCATCACAAAGTACTTGTTTAATTTATGCTGTTTTATCAAAAAATGTCTCAAATAAAAGTTGTTAGTTATTGCTTTTATAGCAACTTTTGTTAAATAAATTTTGTCGAAATATTTCTAGTTACCAGTAAACTCCCATTTCTAGTTACCCGATTTTTACCAAAAGTTGATCAACTCGTGTCACTGATGACAAAAGCTTAAATATGAAGTTTCATAAAAATCCTTTTAGCCGAATTCGCTCTGCACGTGTACACGGACCGACAGACATCATGCTAAAAATAGTCAAAACGTTATGTAGGGACCTCAATTGGTGGAGATCCATCGAAATCTCGAAATGTCAAAATCGATATGATCACAATACCTCCCTTATATATGTTGGCGGTCGGTACATATATAAGGGAAATATTACAATGTTTTAGATACTTTCTAAATTTAAAACGGACAGATATATAATTTATTCTATGATAACTTAAAATGTATCTGATAAATTAATCTGTTATAAAAGGTCTGTTTATAGAGCCTTTTCTAACGGTCTATTATCGTCAGATACAAGCGCAGAGTTTGTATACCCTGTTCAAAATGCAGAAATAGTAATAAAATCACGTGAAAGATTGAAGTCGCCACACTATTGGCTATCGCATAAATTTAACGGCTCAACAGTCAACGAACGACGAGAATTCTACAAAATAATCACGTGAACATTGCATGATTACTACTTCTTGATTTTGAACAGAATATAGGAGTGCGTTAAAATAACTCAATGCTTGAGTTTGACGATAATAAACCGTTAGAAATGGTTCTACGAGCAGTCCTAATGATAACCTCTCTTGGCGGTAGGTTGATAAAATAAATGTATATTAGACAACCTGCTATACACATAGGGGCAAATCCCCTTCGGTCCCCCACAGTGTCTTGGCTTCATAACAAGCAGTGCTAAGGCTCAGAGCATAGGACGTCATTAGTTGGAACTAATAAAAAACCGCGGCCCACGGTCCTGGAACCACTGTTTTAAATTGTTATCATGAAAACAATGGTGTTTATTATGGAAGTATGATTATTATCCATATCGATATATTTGTAGTACTTACTTTTATGAGCACCATATACATTTACCTACACATTCAGATAAATAAGAAATTAAACGCTTAAGTTGTAAAATATAGTATTAAATATTTTATTATAAATGGAAATAGATATACTTACTTGTGTCGTTTCCTGTGGAAGGTTCTATAGTAAGAAGTAGGGATTATTCGCGGTATAAAAGTAGTACACAAAGCCGTTTCATGTGGGTGTGCAAATTGTGCACTGCACAAAAACACCTGACAGCGCCCCTCGATATAATTATAGGATCATATTATAGTTTAATTTAACACAAATTCCGTTCATAAAATAAAAATTATAACAATTATAAAATTTTTGCACAAAACTTAAATAACGAAACTTACACAAAATTTTAATAAAATTATTAGGGCTCCGGGGGACCTGCCCGCCCACCGAAATGCTTGGAGAAAAATTTATTAGGCGCCCAGCAAGGATCTCTTTTGGTTAGGCTATCGACATTCGGTCTTATTAGGAGACGGTTCTGATTATAAGTGAAAATAAGTAGGCATACTTACTTATGTCATTTATGCTTCTGTGGATGGTTTTATTGCAAGAAGTCTTAGAGATTTTTCGCGATATAAAAGTAGGATGTATTCTACAGAGGGCTCGAAATGGAAAATTTCACAAACCAGAACGCAACTTCAAAATGATTGTTCAACTAAACAATACTACATTTCAATATGTACAATAATTTCACGAACCGGTTTCAGACACCGTTCCGGTTTGTTCCGGTACATTTCGAGCCCTGATTCTACAGGAGAAAAACAAGACACTGTACATGTATCATTTTCGTTCTTATTCATAGTTTTAAACTGTAACTTACAAATACATTTATATTTGTATATATCATTTATATAATATCACCATATGATACATTTTTAATGGATTTGTTACCTTCTTAACGATGGAGACTAGAAAGCTTTTGAATACTAGAATAATCATAATTGTGAACACAGTTGTTGTTTTATTTGTTTTATTTTTGAAAAGAAAATTTTGAACAATTCATACAGATGAGTTATGGTAAAATGTAATAAATGGATATATCATTAGAAATGAGTCATTATATAAACTGTGAAAAATATCAACACAATTTAATAATGTATAATGTTACAGAAATGTAGACCAGTTATTTTAAATACTGCCTTAAAAATGTTTAAAGCTCTTTTTCAATCTTGATGAGTTCTGTGATGCCATCGTACATCTCTTTGACGGCGTCGTACTCGGTCAAACCCATACGGCGCTTGTTGGAGATGTCGTAGATACCGCCCTCAGCTTCGGTGTGCTCACCGCGTGTACCGCGTACTTGCAAGTTGTACTTGGCGGCGACTTCCTCGAGCTTGGCCTTGTTGGCGGCCAATTTAGGTACTTTGATGTGCACGGAAGCACGTACAGTTGTTCCTAAGTTGGATGGGCAGAAGGTGAGGAAACCAAGCCTGTCGTTGTGGGAGAAGGGTACTCTCTTCTCGATGTCATTGACAGCGGTGACGAGACGGCGGTATACCTGGCCCAAGTCACCACCCATCTGCATGGAGATGATGCGAAGATGATCTTCCTCGTTGCACCAGACCAAGAATGTCTTGGTGTCATTGTGGTAGATACCACGTCCGCTTGGCCAGTAACGGCAAGCATTGGCAGCCTGCAAGAAACGATCACCCTCCTTGAACAAGAAGTGGTCATCGATGAGTTTCTGCTGGACGTCCTTGGACATGCCAGTCAATGGGTAGAATGTACCCTTGAGCTCGCCTTCCAAACCGGCCAAGGTGGTGGACACCTTCTTTTCCATCTCCTTGTATTGCTCCTCGGTAAGGCAGGGGTTGAAGGGGTAGCCTTCCATGGAGCGGCCGCAACGTACTCTGGTGGAAACTACGAATTCGCCAGTTGGGTCCAAATTGCCCATGGTGTCGCAGTCACCCCAGTTCTTGGGTGGATGCTTGTCAGTCTTTTTGAATCCATTATGGTAATCCTCGATGATGGGGTCGAAGATGTCAGCGAACAGAGTGTAAGCTTCAGCGTCAGGAGCGTAGATACCAACACCGGAATCGAAATTCTCCAAACCTTCAAACAAGAAAAAAAATTAATATATTACCTCCAACAAAGAGCAGATTGTCCAATAAATGAATCGATTAGAACCAGCACCTTAGCGACCCCGCGAAGTTTTGAGGTCCAAGTTAAATAAAAATGTATGCATATTTGAGTATCGATTTGCGGGGGAGAGCGAAATTTTAAGCTACGCCACTGATTAGAACTAAATTGAATTAACTCATATACTTTTGGGAAACAAAAAGAACACTTCTCTGAGTAATCATAATTAAAAAAAAAAAAAAAAAACATTTATTTTACCTCTGGTTAATGCATATTACTCGGAAATTATAATTTTAAGCATGTAGTGAAAAAATGTTCAGTGAAATAGATATTATAAATAAAAGTCACTCGGCTGTTTGGACTGAGTTTGAATGTTTCGCTACAATTTTTTTAGCTTCAGCAGGTGCTATTCTATCATATATTAGAGCGTTTCTCATACTTTTAACCCTGGGAACCCCTTCCATGGATTAAATATTATGGATGACCCCTAATGAGCCTATTTTATATACAAAATACAGTGGAATAGTTATTTAGGGATCCATCGAAGCTCTGAATGATGTTTTTCTAAATGATTTTTTTAGACTAAATTGACAAACATACTAGGGGGCAAAAAATTCGAGGGTGGGGGGGGTCAAACTATGAAGTTATGCCACTGACATCTTGAAAGGTCTCGGGAACCCATAAGGACCCCGAACGGTCCGCGGACCACACCTTGAGTAACACTGGTATATTATATTATCATAGAATAGCACCTGATGAAGCTAAAACAAATTTAGCGACACGTTGTATTTCTAAAATACTCTATTAAAAAAATCGATAAAACTTTAAAATGAGTTATAACTCAAAATAGATTTTTTGGATTTAGAGCCCTTAAGATTAATTTAAATAGAAACAAATATTTACCAGACTGGATGCAGTCAAGGAGAGTGGATCCAAAAGAGGTCTTCTTGGTCTTAAGTTTGTCGAAGACCTCCCTTGTGAGGTACTTCTTCAAAAGGGACTTGGAGTCTGAGGCTTCAAGTTTCTTGAAACCCGCCTCGAGTTTGTCCATAACTGCTGCGTCAACCATGTTGTCTGAGTCGTTCCTGAATCAAAACAATATTCTCAATACTTGCCAAAAACACATACTAAAAAACTATTTTCTATGTTTGCATGTTTAATATGTATAAACATTTATCACAAATCTTTAGATATTTATAAATTCCCATTTTCTTTAATCATACATTCGTTCAAACACACTATAGACAGGGGCGGACTATGGCTAGATAGCTACCTAAGTCCCACATTTTGTGAGAGCACGTGAAACCGTATTATTATACAGATTTTTTCGTTATTTTATGATTTATTTAACTGGTAGGTCCCACAATGAGACTTGCCTAGGGCCCCGATTTTCCTTAGTCCGTACTGACTAAAGAAACTCGTTGGTTCACGATAATATTTCGATTTTACGATTACATACATATTCAGTAGTCATAAACTTCGAATTTTATCCCTACATATCATATTCATATTTGACGTACGTTATTTCTTAGTTTAGGAGCATCTTATAACACTAAAAACTAATTTTAGGCAGTACTGTAGTCGTAAAATCAGCAGAAGGTATATTATACATATATCATAAAAGCCAAAGAGTTGTTTCGAATAATCTAGTTTAACGGGGTATACCCTGTTCATTCGAAACAAAGCAGAAGGTATACAACGTGTATCCTCCACTACAGCCCAGAATTGTTTCGAATAATCTCATTTAACGCATCGCAATTTAAAAAAGCACAGGGTACACCCTGTTCATTCGAAACAAAGGTGAAGGTATACCGCATACCGCCGTATTAACCGTATACCGCGATATATCGGAGGGTATACTCCACGACAGCCCTGGTTTTAGGTATTGATAAATATTTGGCGGGAGGAGCACTGCTGTATACTGACCACACTAAGTGTCTATGGAATCCAATAGGATTACCATTATTTTATTTTTTAAGCTGGTTTTTAAAAAACCACCTAATCGGAAAAGGGTACTACTCTAAAATACTATCTATTAGCACCTCTACTATGGATTATAAACCGAAAAATGCATTTTTAATTATAAAATAGTTACGCACTTGTAATTTGAAGATGTATATATTTTCATTTTGAGTCAACGCACCTTTAAATGTTGATTAAAACCAATTGAATATAAAATTTTGTTATACTAACCCGGCAGCCTTTTCATCGCCTTCGACTTTGGTATTCTTTTTATCCTTGGAGACACAACCACCCATTTTTCTAAGTTACAGTTTTAGCGGTGATTTGAAGAAAACTTAGATCTATCTTAGTTCACAGCCACTAAACTATTTATAAAATCCTTTACACTACTTTAATTAGCGAGCAAATCAAATGAAATGTCTACCTGCATTAAATATATGAATGGACAAGGACTCCACCCAACATATCTACTCACACCTTAAAATATAGAAATTTTATATAAAAACGGTAAAAAATTTATTATGACAGTCTCAAATCGCGATTATAATTAATATTTAAAAACTGTTTTATTTAAAATTTACATTTATTATTAAAACTACCGATTATTTTAAAAATTCTTTATGTTATAAATTAAAAATTGGTTGATTTACTATTTTACTTTTTGAAATATTTAAATTTTAATGTTATTATTGATAAAATTAACTTAGGTATACAATGGTTCTAGTTGCAAAAATGAACACAATCATCTCACATCTACCCTTAGCAAAACTGTACTACAATCTGGCACTGGCAGCAAGCCGGCTTTAAGCGGAAAACAGTTCTCTAGAAATCGATAACAGCAGGTCTCTCGCTAAAACTCTGCTTGTACCCCTACATACACAAAAACATGAAGGGACAATACACTTCCATTTCGAACGGCGAACAGCGAACGACGTACGAACGAAAACGCAAAACGCCGAACGCCAAACGAAAACCTCCCCTAGTTTTGTTAACGCGTAACGCATTTTTAACTATAACTCTTCCAACCCATGACTCAATTAAAAAGTAAACAACCATTGATGTACTTCATTCATCCCCATCAAATGTATTATAACGACTTTAGTCTCACTTATACTTAAAAAAAAGCTCATTGAAGCATCCCAATAAAATATATATTAATACAAATCAAATTAATCAATTATTTTATTGATTTCACAAAATACTCATTTGATTTCTTTTATTTCATTGACATGCGTTTGATATTTACACGGAATTGATTGTATGTGATACGAGTTAATTATTTAATGGTTCGGTTAAAATGATTCATGGAGTATAAGGCACAGGAAATGGCAGTGAGCCGTTGGTTACATCTTCCCCATACTTAATAGTTGGTATACTGTTGATTCGTCGCCATGCGTTTATTAAAACAAAGATTAATATGTCCTTGCTAATAAATTTGAATAACAGTACACATCTGTCTGCGTATTTATATATCTATTGAAGACACAAACAATTTTAAATGGCCAGTATTTTTTTTTTTTAAATAATGCGCTTTGAAGGAACAGGTATTCTGACTTAGGTAATTTGAGCAAGGTATTTCGCACAAAAATCACTGATAGACTGACCGGTAGATGGAAGGCTTTTTTGGGATTTTGTAGGTATGACCAAAAAAACCTTATTACCTCACCTATGTGTCTGTCTGTCTGTACGGTAGAAATTGTAGCCAAGTTGAAATTTGGTTGAATTCTTTGATTCACATGTAAGAAAGCTATAGACAGAGCCATAGCAATGGTTTTGGCGCCTTTGGCAAATACTTAAAGTAGACATTTAAGTATTAAAAACGTAAAAAAACGCACGATGGCGCCCCTCAGACCTCGCGCCCCTGGCACTTTTTCCGATGCCAGGGCGTTGCTACGGCTCTGGCTATAGAATTCAAAAACATCACGGAAAAAGTATAAACAAATATGTGTATAATGAAAAATAAATATTTTTAAACATTTTTGAGTGGGATATCAAACCTCTTAATGCGTAGATAAACCAACAAGTTTTTGTTTTTTTATGAGACGTTCGGCAAAAATGTGTCAAAAAATTTTGTTCTACTTTTCAGAGGGGTTGATTTAAAAATCTGAATAAATTATTAATAATGTACATTGATGGGAAACGGAATAGTTCAACGGGAATTTTTGATCATATTAATTTTTAGAAGAAACAAATTTTTGCGTAGTTTCAAAAATATTATTGTGTGGTATCAAAAAAAAGCTCTTAAAACGGAGATTAAGGAACGAAAAGTACTTTTTTTTAAAGTTCTCTATAATAATAAATCCCACGCCCTATAACCCAAGGAGGTTATTTTTAAAATCTAAAAAAATGATCAATAATGTACATTGATGGGAACCGGAATAGTTCAACAGGAATGTTTGGTCTGATTAGTTTTTCGAAAAATATCTTATTTTTGCGTCGTTTCGAAAAAGGGGTTGTGTGGTATCAAAAAAAAAACTTAATACGTAGATTAAGGAAAAGTATTTTTCTAATTTTGTTTAAATTAACAAAATTTTGGCCAAAATAGTGCTAAATTTTTTTTGTCCACACCTTTATATTTTTAAATTAACCTCCCTGGGTGGTTAATTTAAAAATCTGAAAAAATTCTGAGCAATGTACATTAATGTGAACCGGAATAGTACAAAAGGAATTTTTTATCAAATTTTATTTTCGCAAAATATCGCATTTTTTGTTTTTAGCAAAATTGATTATTTTTTAATTCATGGCTAAATTATAGTTAATAATATTATGGCTTTTTTGTATTTATGGCGAAGGTAGGGAACGTCTTAAAGTCGATGGCCAACAATAGAGTCAGATTTTTTTTGTCCCCACCTTTATATTTTTAAATTAACCTCCCTGGGTGGTTAATTTAAAAATCTGAAAAAATTCTGAGCAATGTACATTAATGTGAACCGGAATAGTACAAAAGGAATTTTTTATCAAATTTTATTTTCGCAAAATATCGCATTTTTTGTTTTTAGCAAAATTGATTATTTTTTAATTCATGGCTAAATTATAGTTAATAATATTATGGCTTTTTTGTATTTATGGCGAAGGTAGGGAACGTCTTAAAGTCGATGGCCAACAATAGAGTCAGATGGCGAAGCTTTATAGAAGCCCTATGCTCTTCACAGGAGCTTTAAGAACACTATACATAATGTACTTTTTTTATAAATATAATATTTTTTTTTTAATTAAAAAAATACATATAATAATTTTTTAACAGCTGAAAGTCGAGCTATACTTTTCCGCGAGCTACACTACGTTATGTAATGCAAGCTGCGTAGCGTTCATGTGTGAAAACTTAATTGTTTATTGTTAGTAGTGAAACTTCGTTCCTAAAATTGAAAAAAAAAGTTATTTATCAATACATTACTTATTAATTTAATATAAATTAATAAGAATATAATTAATTTAACAAAATCTTCGCAGCAAATCACAGAAAAAAATTGCTCGAATTTTTATTTAAATTTTATTATGCTAAAATTTTTGCAAATCATTTAGATTTAGTTTAAAAAATAAATTAAAGCTCTTAGTACTCAAATTAATGATTAAGAGTGATTATCAAAAAACTAGTTTTTGATGTAACTATAAAAATATATTGTCCTGGACATCCAGTATTCTGTTGGCTTCATACACTTATTAAATACCCACAAAATCCTGAAATGTGTGAAAATTCACACTTCACATCAATTTTCTTATACAAAAATAATATACGGTAAATTTTCTTCAATTTCTGTTAATACATTCAACACAGAAAATGAAATTGTGCGTGTCTTTGTTCAAATTAACATTGATAAAATCAATGGAACTTGATTTATAAGTTTTGATCATTTTCATGTTTACTGAAACAAATAAACAAGTGGTTTTTAGCGCAACAATTACGAGCTTTTTCGGCTCGGGAAAAAATTTCGAATTAGCTCGATTTGAACGCAAACAAATAATAAATACAATTTTAGATGTTAAAGAAATTAACCCTTTAACTGGTAATAACAAGTTCATTTTGTTAAAGGTTTTGTGTGTCCAAACTAGAAATATCGTTATGTACTCGTCTTCACAAAAATTCATTAGTTGTATACGGAATGTCTACTTTTTAGGGTTTTGTAGGTATGACCAAAAAACCCTTATACCGCCATTTTGTCGTCTGTCTGTCTGTTCGGTAAAAATTGTAGCCAAACGGCTACACCGAGAGAGTTGAAATTTGGCATGCTTATACAATTCTTTGACCCGCACATAGGAAAAATACTAAAACATCTAAAAAACATACCCCCTAAAAATATAAACAAATATGTTTTCATCGAAAAAAAAATATATTTTTTTTATTCTGAGTAGGGTATCAAATGACAGCCCTTAGTACGTGGATCAATGATCGAAATTTTATTTTTGCAAAATAAATTATTTTAATACGACTTTTGCCAAAATTGAACAAAAAAAAAAATTTGTCCCACACCCTGTAGCCTAGCTGGTTTAAACTAAAAACTAAAAATAATTCTAACTAGGAATAGTACAACAGGAATTTTTGATCAGATTATGTTTTCGGAAAATATCGCATTTTTTGTGTTTTTTTGGCTGACGATGTACAAAAGTTATAGTTATGTAACACACTATACTAGAAGGCGTATCCTAATCTAATGGTTAGCTTGCTCGCTTGCTACGCAGCAAACTAGGGTTCGTCCCGGGCAGAGGAGACAATTTTATTTTTTGTTTTTTTCATTTTTATTTTGTTTAAATTATTTTGTGAAAATTCTAGTGTACCGGCTAATTTTTAAGTTAACATAATCAAATAATTATTAACTTTTATGGTACGTCATATTAATTTGCCAGTTTGTGTTAAAACAGTGGTATAAAAAAGCTTTTTCACTAAAATATACGTAAATAAATTCAGTGATTTGATACATTTAAATATTTTGGCGGCGCCATTCCAAAAATTTTAAATTGACAGTTTCAACAGATGGTCACTACATATAACTTCAAATAACCAATCTAAATTTAAAAAATAAACAGGAACAGCTTTCAATACCCTTTCATGTCACGTGTCAAATTTTGAATAAAATATCTTTTAAAATCAAAAACATATGCAACACCTGTTGTTACAAAAACAAATTATAATTTATCAAAATAAAATATAAATTTCATTGCGTAGTATATAAAATGTAATTAAATTTTTTTACTATGGGTTATTTTTCCATTAATATTTTACAATTAATAACAAATAGATTTTTAAATAAATCCTAGTTATTTTTGTTTTGTTAAATTTTTATCTTTACAAAATATCATAAATTTCACTTGATGGTTGATGAACAACAAGTATTACCAAATAAAGAAGTAAAACCATCAAACGTGACTTGCTAAGATGGAAAGAAGATATTGCAAAAGATGGAAAACAGTGTATTTGAGCAGTGGTATTCAACCTGTGTTCCGCGGAACCATGGGGTTCCGTGGAACGTTTTCAGGGGTTCCGCAACTCTTTTTATAAAAATTTGATCTGTTTATTTATATCATTTAGGTATATCATTTAGCAAAATATTTTGGTTTAAAAATTATATTAGTTAGGTATTGCTATATTTAAAAAGTAAAATGGTATACCTACATTTAAAAATTAAAGAAATATAGTCAGCTATAAAATGTTAATTTTGATCAAGACTAAATTCAATAGTAAACATATAAAGTATTATTTTAAAACGTTTGACCTTAAAATTAAAAAAAGATACCCTATTGTGGCAATTTGCCTTGGGGCTACAAAGAAATAGCATTTAAACTGTAGGGTTCCGCAGATGTAAGAAGGTTGAAGACCACTGGCTTAGAGTATCAGCAGCAGTGAAACAAAATCGTGGATGGGTATGCTCAATACTGAACCAAATAACACTAAAGCTGCGTTTACAGCTCTAAAATTAGTCGACTATTTACTGTGCGTGGATAAATTTAGTAGATAGTTTTAACGTTTAAGACCACGTTCACAGCTCTGAAAATTAATGCACATTTAAACACACTAAGATGGAATAAATGCATATTATATACATATTAATAATGATTTTCTTTCTCTTTCTTTTAAAATCTCAATTATACTCATGGTTGCAGTAACACTGCTTATGATGATGATGAGTTTAATAATGAAATATTTAACCCAAGTCCGAAGTTCAGTACTTGGAATTAGTTGTAATATGCCAACAATGACGTAGACATGATAAAGGAGTACGAAAAATCTCCAATTTCATAATTTTTATTTAAAATTCTAAATTTCTAAGAAAGTCATATCTACTAGATTATCAGTAATGTTTAAAAATTTAGGTACTATACAGTAATCTTTTTAAACAAATTTATCCAAAAAGCAAATTATTTCTAATTTTGTTATTCCTCATATTTGACGCAAATTTTGAGGGTAAAAACGATGATTCATTGTTTTATCCATAATGCATAGGCCAGTGTTTCCCAAAGGGTGTATCGCGGAACATTAGTGTACCGCGAAATCTTAAAGAAAAAAAATCAGCTGTCGCCACCACAGAACCGACCGCCATCATAAAGTACTTGTTTAATTTATGCTGCTTTATCAAAAAATGTCTCAAATATTGTTAGTTATTGCTTTTATAGCAACTTTTGTTAAATAATTTAACATTCCTAAAAACCTTAAAACCGACACGAGTAAACTCTCATATCTGGTTAACCGATTTTTACCAAAAGTTGATCAATTCGTGCCACTGATGTCAAAAGATTAAATATGAAGTCATCAATGTATACTAATAAATCAATAATTAATTATGTAATTTTTAAACTAATTTATATTCAAAATCTTTTCAGCTCTGAGGAAGATTTTAATAACAATCGTTAGCTTAAATAAACTTTTTTATTTATTTTTACACCTGTCCGACTCCCATAAACTCAATTATTATATGAAGTTTCATAAAAATTCTTTTAGCCAAATTCGCTTTGCACGTGTACACGTACCGACAGATATCATGCTAAAAATAGTCAAAACGTTATGTAGGGACCTCAATTCGTGGAGATCCATCGAAATCTCAAAAGGTCAAAATCGGTATTATCACAATACCTCTCTTATATATATTGGCGGTCGGTAAAAAACGTTATAAATTTCTTCTTCTATGCCTACGTAGGTGTGCCGCGAAATTTTTCTTCTTTGGAAAATGTGCCACGAGAATAAAAAGGTTGGGAAACACTGGCATAGTCGACTAATTTAAGAGATATGAATGCAGCTTAGGGCTTAATGTCAATTTAACTATTTTCCAACTATACTAAATATTTATACTAATATAGGTGAAGAAATGGTTAAAGGGAAGAGAATGGAATAAAATAAGTTAAAGATGGGCGAGAGAACTGGAAGCAAGAAGGAAGGAGATCGGAGAGGGAAACCAGAATGAGAATAAGAAGGAAGAGAGGGACACTGCAGCAAGAAGAAAGAAATGAGATAAAAAATATTGTAAATTGTATTGTTTTGTACGTTATTTATTTTTGATTGTTTTATTTCTATTTGTAATGGTTAATACCCTGAACGCAGCAAGGCCTAGGGAATAAAGAATATATATATACTAAATATTTATACTAACCTGAAATATCTACGAATTAATTTAGTAAGTACAGGTCTTAGAATTCTCATTGTCTAAATTTTTGAAAAAAAAATTGATTGAGTCAAATTAATTTTTGTATGAATATGACCTTTAGACAACCCACTAAATGTGAATTAAATTAATATGCTGGTAGCCATACGGGGAAGTAGCTAATGCAGACAACTGTATTTATAGAATATACTGGTGCTTCACTTAAAATATCATACGGAATTAACTGTCTACGAAACCGGGACCCTCTAACGACTACAAATAAACTACCAAATAAGTTCTCTGGTGAAGTGCCCAATCACCGAATAGGGAAATTAGGCACTGTGCCTATAATACATGAAAATTTTATAACCACAAAGTATTTTTTTATTTAATTACCTACTTAAAACAGAATAAATAAAAAATATATAAAAGGTGCTGTGGCCAGGACCAGAAACCGGTGAAAAACGAAACCGGTTAACCGTTTTTTTGTTAAAATTTCCCAAAACCGAAATCCGTTTTTTTTTTCTCGACAAACCGAAAGTCAATTATATATTTTTTTGTTATTAATTGGATAAATAATTTAATTTTTCTACTGTTATTCAAGAAATATGGCTTATATAGATGACATTTGTGAAGTAATATCGTCAAAATTTTGGCTGTTCGCTGACGATCTAAAAATCGCTAAACGTATAAATAATTCGAATGACATTATTGCCTTACAAAGCGACTTAGACAAGCTGGCCGTATGGTGCTCTGACAATTTGCTAAACCTCAACTTTAAAAAATGTTTCGTAATTACTTTTTCGAAAAAACACACCCCTGTTAACGCCGAGTATACAATAGGTTCTCATTCTTTGGAAAGAGTACCTAGCATTAAAGACCTCGGAATTGTGTTCGATGATAAATTGTCTTTTAATAAACACGTAGATCATATAGTCAACAAAGCTAATAGAATGTTGGGATTTGTACTTAGAATTTCAAAAAACTTTTTCAATATTAAAACTATTCTATTATTGTTTACTTCATACGTTAGATCTCATTTGGAATATTGTAGTACCATTTGGAACCCCTTTTATAAAAATAACGAGTCGAAAATAGAAAGTATTCAACGCCGCCTATTAAAATTTTTGAGTCACAAATTAAATAAGTCTAATGAATTAAACTGTTATAATGCTCGTTTAGAATACTTTCATATGCTTAGTCTCAGTAACCGTAGACAATTACTTGATATGAAACAATTATATAAAATTGTAAATAGTTTATATAATTCTGCAAATATACTAGGTAATATAAAATTCAATGTCCCTAAGTACAACACACGATCACATGAATTATTCAATTTGAGTTTTGAAACTACTAACTATGCTATCAACTCACCAATACATCGGATGTGTAACAGTTATAATTGTATTTCAAAATCTAGATGCAATCTAGATATATTCAATATGTCTTTTAAAAATTATTCTAATGTTGTAAAAAATTATTTACACAGTACTACTACTTGACTGCAACTTTCCCTTACAATTCCAGTTACTGTTTTTTTTTTTCCTCTCATTTTGTTATTATTCTTATCTCTCACTTTATTATTATTCTTATTGTTATTATATTATGATTATTTTTTTTTTTTTCGTATAGATTATTGTATTAAAATTTGTACTTTTGTTTTGTGTTAGGCACTTTGTACAAATCGTGGAAACCTATTATTAAGTCACTCGAAAGGGTGATTTGTTGGTTTCCCATGTTGGAAATAAATAAATAAATAAATAAATAAATAAATAAATAAAATATTACCGTTTAATTTTTTTTCTATTTTTTAATTTTTTAATTTGATGTGCAATGACTCTATAGCAGTGTTTCTCAATCTTTTTACTCTCGTGGCACATTTTCCAAAGTTGAAAATTTCCCGGCACATCTACGTAGTTACAGAAGAAGACATTTTAAATGCAGACGCCCCTATATTCAGAATATGTCAATTGCAATTCGTTATAAAAAGATCCTTTGTGTACTTTATTCTTATTAATGATACTGTATGTATATTCGGACAATGATGTTAAAATAATCACAACGCTAGTTTTTTTTTAAGAATTCGCGGCACATTTGGAAAATTTTGCGGCACACTCTTTGGGAAACACTGCTCTATAAGGTTTCTTTCGTTTAAACCAGGGGTCGAGGAACATTTTTACCCATTACCCAAAGATATATTTCTTTACACCAACGTTGCCCCAATGGCTTGTAAAAAAAAAAATAAGTGACAAGCAAAAAAAAAGGTCTTCACATTCCAAAATCTAAATGATGAGAAAAAAAGGTCCTCACTTCCCAAAATCTAAATGATGAGAAAAAAAAATGTCCTCACCTTCGCAGTGGCGCCCCTTAGTCAAGCCCCTCAGCGCCCTATTCTTTAGTGCGCCCAGAGCCGTCGCCCCCTTACTACGGCTCTGTCTATTAATATATAATTACCCCTAAGAATTTCGTTTTTACCCCGTTTGGGGTAATTTACTCCTGTTCCCCGACCCCTGGTTTAAACGGAACTAAATGGGAGTTTCGTTCTTTTTGGTTGTCACGAGAAGGGACCTTACTTGGGTTATTTATGTTGGTATGTGACAATTAAAAATCCAACAGTGAAACCATCGAAACGAATGAGATTTATTGTAAAATATAACACATATTTAAATATTTTGAAGACAAAAAAAATAATAAATGGGAAATTTGTATTAAAAATGATACAAAAAATCAAAATATAATTTTGTAATGTCAGTCAATTGAATCTAGAATTTGCAATGTAAGTATGATTTACAGAGCTGAAACAAAATGACCAAAAGTCCGATTTAATAGATAAAAATTAGTTGATTTCAAAATATAGTTCCGCTTAAACGTTTGGAATAGCCTGTAGCCAGTGGCGCACCCAGGAATTTGGGGGGTGGCGGTAGACAAAAAAAAAGTGACGATATAAAAAAAAGCTCCTCGTTTCTAAAATACAAGTGATGAGCAAAAAAAAGGTTCTTACTTGTAAAATACAAGTGATGAGCAAAAAAAAGGTCCTTACTTGTAAAATACAAGTGATGATCTAAAAAAAAAAGTCCTCATTTCTACTTTTAAATCCATATCTATATATTTACCTAAGACTATGATTTGAACTACTTATTTTCGCTCAACAGATCGACATAGAAAATATTTGTTAATTCAAATTTTTCTTTAATTTAATTTATTTCTGATTTATTTGGTAGAGAACTTATTATTACCGATAAGGGCTATGGGCTTTTATAGCCTAAATTAAATCCAAATGTTTAGCACTTACGAACAAACACGTAGTGATCAGATATACAGCAATATTTTGCTATTTTAAATACTGTTTGGTTGTATGAACATTTAATAATGGATGATTAACCATTCTGCCAGCTCATAGTGGTAACCTTCCGCTTATACTTAAAGTTAATAAAAATATTTTCACTTTTTTTTTATCAAAAAATTGTTAATGATTATTCTAATAGAATTGGTGATATGTAAGCTCTTAAAGGTTATAAATCACTTTGAAAACAGTAGTTTGAAACATTTTGTAAAAGCCCTATGCTCCTCACAGGAGTAACAAGAACTTATATGTAAATTCTTTAAGGTAATAAACACTTGTGCGATTTAGAAAAATGATTTTCTATATTTGATCAGGGCCACCGCGTGGATGTCAACCGCCCGTGTGCAAATATTTATAAGACCGCTCTTTACTAGAATCAAACCCAAACGCCGCCCGTGTTCAATCTTTTATAAGACTGCCCTTTATTAAAGCCAAAAACAAATGCTGCCCGTTTGCAAATATTTGTAACACCACCGTCTATTAAAATCAAACACAAATGCCGCCCGTGTAATAATATTTATAACACCGCCGTCTATTAAAATCAAACACAAATGCCGCCCGTGTGCTAAGATTTATAACATCAACATATATTAAAATCAAACACTAATGCCGCCTGTGTGGTAATATTTATAAAACCACCCTCTATTAAAATCAGACCGAAATGCTTGTGTGCAATCATTTATGACATTCCTATACTAAAATCAAACCCAAATGCCGCCCGTATGTAAACATATTAAGACCGCCCTCTACTAAAATCAAACTCAAATGCCGCCCATACTTATTCTAAAATTTTTTACACCGATGTAATATTAAGAAACTGTCCAGATGTGTGTGTTATAAAACAAGATCTAAGGCAACAACACCACCGTAAAAGTTTACAAAACTTATTGAGAACAGCTCTATTAGATACAAAATAATCGAATAAACTTTTTATTGTTAAAAATTTCAATCACTATTTGATTTTAATGTTATTGTAGCAATTATAATCCAATAAAAAAACTATAAAATGCAACATTAACGCTACGTATAACCCACTAACAATCTAAAATAAAATTAATAACAATCCATCAGAATTTGCACCAAATTTTTATCTATCTAATAGGATATTTTTAATTGTAGAAAATATTGTTGTAAAAATGTTATCGCTCAATAACTTAATAATAGATATCAAACATGGTCTGTAATTTTTTAAATATATTAGTGGGTTTCAAATAACTTTTATATTTATATGGTTTTGTGTACAAATGTTCAAATAATAAATCAACATTTTTTTCGACATGATTGTTTATAGTTTAGAACTTTCGTAAAAAAGACTTGATAATTATTATACTTGATGATAAGGGATGGCATTACGAAAATTAAATAAATTTTACCCGCAACACCTACATTGAAAACCGCGGCAAATTCAAGATGGCGGTAAAAATAGATTACCGAGTACAACTATAAGTATTTTTCTCAGTGGAACAAAATAGCAACAAACATATTTGTAAAATGAAGATTTAGCTACAATTTGCCACGTAGTAGACACATATTCGTCGAATGGTTTACAAGATGGCGTCTATAATACAATTTGTTTATTTACAATTAGATGACAGTTTTTTTACAATTAAAAATATCCTATTAGGTAGATATATAGATTGTTATTTTATTTCAGATTGTTAGTTTTGTATAAGAAACTATACGGTGGCGTCCTCTTAACAATTTGTATTAGAAGTATCCTTAATCAGTGGCGCACGCAGAAAAATATTTTAGGGGGGAATTTTTCACTATATCGGAATTTATGCGTATTGAAAACGCGCATAATTTTGAAATGTAATTATAATTTTAGTTCTTTTCGAATTTTCGGGATGATTTATCCCCCTAATACCTTGCGTACGCCACTAAAAATTAAAAATCTCTCACTTTTTATTTAATCTGTATTATAACTATAGCAACAAAGTCCACTTTTTAAAAAGTAAATTGAATAATAAAATTAGATTATGAAGCAAACAATGAAATTAGTTTAAATAATGATTGCTAGTTAGTAGTTAGTGGTCTCACTTCTTATTCAATTTGTACTGTTACTAAAATCTGTTACTAATCCACTTTTTAAAAAGTAAATTTCAATGATGTAATTACATTGTTAATTGTATTATTAAACATACTGAATAGTAAAAATATTGATTGTTAGTGAATAGTTAGTCTCTCACTTCTTATTGAATATGAATTGTTAATATAACAATGCTAATCCACTTTTTAAGAAATAAATTTCAATGATAGGAGGACAGTGTTTATTGTTTTATGAAGAAAACAATTAAAATAATGATTATTAGTGAGGTTAAATTAATTTTATAACTTACAGCTTGTCATAAAAAGTAATCCAAACGTATAAACTGAAAAGCTCACCTTTAAAGTTGCACTGGGTTAACGGCAGTTTGTTCCTGAAAGCGAGGAACTGAGCAAGTACAAACTTCCTCTAGGTTGTCTACTAACTTAACTATCTCCCACCAAGGGTACCGATGACGTATTTTTACTAAACCTCCACCATAAAACTATCTCTAATTTAACTGGTTAGTTATCTCTGACGTACAATGGAAGGGGATTGTTCCCAGATATCAATAACCAATGGGATGTTGCGGTAATATCTTAAGTTGCTTTAAATTCAACCTTGCCCCGACCTACAACAACTACTTAGGACAAAAGAGGATGCAAATTTGTCTCAACAGTACTACTCATAAAAAATTGCTTCAAACATCGTTAAACACCCATTAAACCATCTAATCTCTAACTTTATATTAATAAATTAAATGTATGTTGGTGGATTTGTGTTGCTATAGTAATTTTGTATACTAATATAATATACAAAATTTGTTTTCATGATAAAAAATTTACTAAAACTGGATTATTAATTAATTTGTTTTCCAAAAATTCATGTAAACCAGTGGCGAAAGGAGACCTCCGCTAGCTTGTCCTCCCATAAAAAAAAATAATAATTAAAAAAAAAAGTTTAAGGTAAATCTTCAAAAATACATCAAATTATGTTCTATACAAATTTTTGTTCAAGGAGTGGTTTACCAGTTCCGCATGTTTAAAATTTTAAAGTTTAATAACTTCCATTTCCGGTTACAGATCTTCATAAAAAACAATAGGGGTTTTCTCAATTAATAGGAGAATTTTTAGTCCCAGAACGAACTCTCTAAGTTGAACCGTTCTTGAATTATAGTGTATACACACACACACAGACACACATACGGACTGCACTTCGAAAATAAGTTTTTGGATTCCCTGGACCATGAAACGTGGTCATCGGTAAAAATCTCAACATTGAAAAATTTCGCGATTACAATACTTGCCCCTTATATATTAAGGTCGGGCAAGTAAAAATTCAAATTATTTCAATGATGGGTTAAATACCAACATACGTTACCATAGATTTTAGTTATTTAATTTAAGAAGTTTTAATTTATCAAAAATATTTTAATTCCCAAAAATAAATGATTGCTACAAAATCAAAAAATTCAAATTATTTCAATGATGGGTTAAATAACAACATACGTAACCTTCGATTTTAGTTATTTAATTTAAGAACATTTAATTTATCAAAATAGTTTTATGTGGGGCTTTAACAATGTATAATCTCTCATCAATTGGTACGTGTAACGTGTAAACAGCACTCATTCGGCAGTAACAATATTTTTACTTTTAACGGTTTCATTGTTACTTAGGCGGAAATTCTATTGTGCATGTCAAAAACAAATATGAGAAATGATAAGCAAAAGGTCTAGTGTAATAAAACAGAATATTGAAGGAAAGTTTCGAATATTGAAGAAAATATTAGTATTTAATATAATCAATGCAATAATATACAAATAAAAAATTATGAGAACACAAGTTAATATTTACTTCAACTAAGCACAATTTGTATTTTTGAATCAACAGTATTGTTAACCCGCCGGCACCCCACTTCACCGCCTAACGATCAGACTGACCAGCGTAGCGTCTACCAATACACGCATCAGATTAATTTATTTACTATGATGTTCTTTCTGTGGTTATTTCTGATCTATAAACGATAGGTACATGGGTCAGAGGGTTTTTTTTTTTTTTAGTAAATACTCTTATCACTAAAGTAATTTTGTTTCGTAAATCTTTAAAGGTAACGACGATATTCCACAGCAAACTGAGCGTTTTAATATTCGCCGAAAATAAAAACTTATAAATGATAATTGTGAGTTATCTATTGACCTGCGATATATGCTCTCGCAGACTTTTTTTTAGTAATATTAAACCTTAAAAGTCTGTCATATATATTTTCGATACATCTCTTACAGTTTAGCCGTCGTAACGATCTTACGATCTTACGTCGTAACGATGTTCCGTACGCAAGATTTTTTCCGACTTATGTCCGTTCATAGGCCCTAAAAACATGTACATCATTTAAAAACCGATTATTTTTTTGCATCATTAGTTTCGCAGGGTCTTAAAGAGTAATTGTGCAAAATTTGGTCTAAATTGTTTAAACGGATTGGAATGTATAGCGAACAAACAAACAAATAATTTTCCTCTTTTGTATATTTAGAGATTAAATGTTAAAATTCTGGTACGCCGTTTTAACATTTAATACATTATTAAAATAGGTATCCTAAAAATTCAGATTCATTTTAAAAAGCGAAAAATTGCTGCTGTCTTCCATTTTTCGTCCATTTCCCAACAGTAGGAAGTTTAGGCCAATTTATATTAGATAAGAGAAAAATATCTTATGATATAGTGTTGTATTTATTGCAAAATTTGTTATAAAATAAACAAATATCGTTATCATATTCTTAAAATTAAATTTCTCTAGAAAGACAAATGAAAAATAAAACTTTTTCGCGAGAAATTCTTTCGTATAATTTCTTGAGAAGAAATACTAATTTATATTAGCTAAACAAAGGCTTGCAAGTTTGTAACAAATTTTATTGTCAGTTGTTTTTAAATTCTATATTCTATCAGTTGTAGTGGGCATAGCAAGCCAAAATCTATCTTTAGAAGTAGATAGAGTCCAATCCGAAAGTTTACATCATATGAAAGTTTATCAAATTGCCGCCAAAACATTTTATTGTTAAAACCACAATTTAATTTAAATCACTATTGACGTATTTTGGATTTTACTGCTCAACAATTTTATGCCAATACCATCTGTACAATTTTTCATCATATGTTTCAAATTATACGAGAAATAATTCTTTAATTAAAATTTGTCGATTCTAATAACACAAAAAAATGTTTTCTAGGTTTAAAATTAGAACCAATTAAAAGTATAGTTATCAGCGCCAATTTTTAAAAAAATTGTTGGTAAAAAAGTCATTTACTAAAATAAACTGACACGTGTGAGGTAGCAGGTGTTCTCAAAGTCGTAAACAATCAGCCAATAGTTTTGACTGACAATTTGACAATTTTTTAAATAGAAAAATAACGACTTTTTGAACTACTATTTCTTAATCTTGCGACCTATAATATGGCAAGTAGGTATTTAAATGCTTAGTATTTAATATAGCTTTCGATTGGTACATTTTGTGCTTTGCTCCATAGTATTTGTTAATCCCGCAGAGATTAAAAGTTTCTTATATAAAACTAACAATCTGAAATAAAATTAGTAACAATTTATAACTATATATTTTTATCTATTTAATAGGATATTTTTAATTGTAGAAAAATTTATGTAAAATTTTATAGCTCATTAACTTAATAAGATAGATATCAGACAACAATTTTCTGTAATTTTTAAACAAATATACTGGCTGGAGTACCCGTACTTTGTACGGTTTCTGTAATGATATTTTTGCTGTTACGTACATCAGTGCTTCTTAAAGTGGTGGGCCGCGGCCTCCTAAGGGGCCGTGATGTTCCCAAGAGGGGCCGCGGTGTTCTCACAAGGGGCCGCGAAGAGTCGTAAATATAACACTTAATTATTTTATTACTATAAAAGGATGAGTAGCTTTAACTTTAATGTTACATAAATATTATTCTTCATTATACATAGATTATTGAATGATCTGAGCGTAAAAAACTATATGTATGTATATATTTTAACTAATCTTGATTCAAAAAACTAAAATTAGGGGGTCCGTGGGTTATTGATTTGAGTTGCAGGGGAGCCGCGACATCAAAAAGTTTAAGAATGACTGACGTACATGATAAATGAGATATTTCGGTTTCAAGTAGAACAGAAAATAATCGTTTTTTTAAATATTTTTAATGTTAAGTAAATAATTAGTGAGATACTTCGTTTATAGGTAGCTCTCCCCATAACTCCCCAAATATATGTCTTATTAAAATCTGCATTAAACATTTCTGAGGGGTCAACTTAGGCTGAACAGATTTTTTTACAGAAATAGAGTATGCTGAAAAAAAAGTTCCCACTCTAGAAATACAAGTGATGAGCAAAAAAAGGTTCTTCATTCCAGAAATAGAAGTGATGACCAAAAAAAAAGATCCTCACTTCAAAAATACAAGTGATGAACAAGAAAAAAGGTCCTCACTCCAAAAATACAAGTATAGCAAAAAAAAGTCATCCCTCTAGAAATACATAAAAGAGTATATTGAGAGTTCTTTTATAAAAAGTAAGAGTATAGAGCAGTGTTTCTCAACCAAAAACACACCGCGAACCAGTATAATATATAATTTTCTAACGCAGACTACTAATAATAATTGTTGGTTCATTTTTTGCAAGAAAACAAATATATTTAATGTGCTACTAAATACATTTATTTTATTTGTAGTAAATCACAGTAAGTTCACAGAAAATAAACAAAATGTGAATGAAAAATTAAAAAAAAAACTGCAAAAACACATGTAAAAACTTTCGCGGACCACTAAAACTTTTCTGGGGACCACCGGTGGTCCGCGGACCACCGGTTGAGAAATACTGGTATAGAGGATATTATTTAAAAAAAAGTACGTCTGGTCAACCTAGGCCAAATGGGAGCTAGTGCAATTTTGCCAGTTTTTCAACGAATAGTTTTATTGTATTTTACCTTGTACATTAATATATTTAGTCCCTGTTAAATATCACAAAAAGAAGAAGAAACAAATAAACAAATATATAAATAATAAGAATCTAAATTTATTATAAGTGGTTTCTTGGCTCTAGATGATAACAAACAATTTTCAAAAAAAACAATAACGTCCTTTTTGAATTGAATTAAAAAAATATAACAGTCAAGGAAATTTTCGGACATTCACACTCTTTAAAATGAATCCTGAAAAACTGTTGTTATCTCACAGAATTTTTTGTGGTTAATTTTAGAGTTGCTGGCATCTTTTCAAAGGCTAACCAGAAGCGAAACTGTAGGGGTCATAAGTCAATGTGTTTTCAATTTTTCAAGAAAAAATACCGCAGTTATATTGCATAATATGTTTTTTGTAAAAATATATTAAGACATTTGTTTGTTTTCCAAACATATTGGAGATGTTGTCAAATTTGCCGCTATATTACTTTAATGAAGTTAAAAATAATATGCCAACTCCTCAGTAAACTGTCAAAATAACAACAGTTTTTAAGTAAATGGTAACATCTTTGAGAAAGTTAATATCTATCAATACGTGGATATAATTACAAGATAAATATGATTTAACTAGAAATCCAAAATAGAATTCAAGCTGCTAACATTTTGAAAATGAAAGTGTATTGACCATGCCCTTAAAACTAAACAACATTGCAAGGTGAACTTTGGATTGTCATCCACAGGAGGATAAAATAATTGGGAATCCTAGACAGACATGGCAACGCAGCGCAAATTATCGTAGAGAAAGGAGGAAAAAAAAAATGGAACAAAATAAAACCCCTAGCGATTAACTATGATTCCAAAACTCAAAAAAGAGTATCCAAGAAGGGTGATAAAAAGATATACTGGAGAAAAAATAATCTGTCAAACAAAATCCGTAATGAACATTGATGGGAACCGGAAGTTTTTCGAAAAAGTCGATTTTTTTGATAAAAAATATATTTTTTTAAAATTTATTGTGTGGTATCAAAAGAAAGCTCTTAAGACGTAGATTAAGGAACGATAGATAGTTATTTGAAATTCGTTTCTTTTACCACGATTTTATCCAAAAATGTGCTATACTCTATCTCTGAAAGCCTGATAGTAATAAATCATTTTTTAAACACGTTTAAATTAGTTTTGTGTATTTCTATATTACTATTTATTATTTTATTAAACGCACGCCTGTGACCATATTTATCATATCATTAAACACACCCCTGTGACCATATTTTTCCTCAAAATTTTATGGTCAAATTTTTATGGCCTATTGTGTTTAACCCTAATTCGTAGTCCCATATACTATGTGCGGCACACTCGGTTGTTTTTAACAATATTTCGTTTCGAACTATTCATATTTTGTCGCTTTTGTTTTACCGCTTCTATGTGATAATACAATAACTTTTTACAAATAATAAATTTTATTACAATCAGTCTTTCGGAGATAGAGTATATAATATTACAAAAAGTTCTTATCCCGTACCCTTTTACCCAAAAAGGGTTAAACCAAAAACCTGAAAAAAATGTAGGTAATGTACATTGATCTGAGCCGGAAACGTACGAGAGGAATTTTTGATCAGATTCTGTTTTTGAAAAATATAGCAGCTTTTGTGTTTTTAACAAAATTAATTATTTTTTTAATTTATGGCTAAATTATGACTAATAATGTTATGGATTTTTTGTATTTATAGCTAAGATAGTGCCTGTATTTTTTTGAAATTAAAAATATAAAAAAATATATATATATATATTTTCTTTTTTACAACTACATTCAACACTTCAGTTCAGTTAGGAGTGTTAAGTTATTTTATTATACTATTATACGCTGTGAATTTATTTTTTGCATTAGATATTTGTTTTTAAAGTATCAAAGAGGAATAAATCATTTGTAGTAATAAAATACTTATAAATCAAATAACACATTGTTAATAGTGAGAAATACTTTTCTGAAATAGAAAAAAATTAAGCCATTTATCAATATATTTTTTATTAATCTAATGAAGACTTGAATACGAAGCAAATACAGAAAAAAACGTTGAGATTTTTGTCAAATAACGAAGAAAAGTGATTATCAAAAAACTGTTGATTTTGATGTGATTATAGAACAAATATTCCTAGACATCTAGTATTATGTTGGCTTCTTACACTTATTAAATACCTATAAAACCCTGAAATGTGTGAAAATTTACACTTCACATCAATTTTTTTGAATGAGATGACAAGTTTTGTTGAAATTTTATTATGAATGATGTTCTGCCAATAGATATCGCTCATTGTACCGAAATTATGTCTGTTCCGGAAGGTTTTGAGCAGTTTTTTTTGTCTATTTCATAATTTTTTATGAAATGTAGAACAAAATATAAGTTCGTGAATTTTGAGGAACCTTGGCTCAGTTGGCTGTAGTTTTTATTAGCTTGGCAGTATCTTGCTCGAGCTCTTCCATTTCCCGTTTTCTATTTTTTCAAACAACTGCTGAATTGCCAAATCACTTTACTTTTTTGTTTCTAGAACATTTTCTTACAAATATATGTTTACGTTCATTCATATAATTATTTCAAGTACAAGGTATCTCATTATTTTTGGAATCATCAAAAGACATTAATTTTGAATACAATCCAAATGGAGTTCTGTGTGCAGCATCCAAAATGAGCAGAGAGTCAAACTGGAACCGAACCGAAAACCGAAATTAACCGGAATTTTTAACAGAACCGAAACCGGAACCGGAACAAAATGTTAATAACGGTTAATTTAGAATGAAAAGAAAAAAATAACAGTTAATTTCGGTTCCATTTTTTTTTTTTTTTCATTAAATTAATTCATTAATTGCTTTCTTTAATTTACTTTCCATAGAGAAACGCTAATTAATTCATCAAATCTTGAAATATATCTTTAAAAAAAGAAAAGAAAAGAACTAGGAATGATCATAAATGAGAAAGAAAAGAATCCACAAAGGCTTTGCAATAATTCGGTTCATTTGTCTTTGAGAAAAGTATTTTTTTTCCTGAATTAGCAAATCTTGCAAAAATAATATTGGCTGTTCCAGCTAAGTTAGTGTAGAATAGTATATCAAGGTTGGAATGAGAAAATTCGATGCGAGTGGAACATTTCGAGCGCGAGCCGCAGGCGAGCGTGAGGAACCAAGAGCATCGAATTTTCTCCTCCAACCGAGTCACAGACCCTACTTTCTCCACGACCACCAGAAAGAAAAAAAATAACAAATAATTATTTTAACAAACATTTTATCTTAACAAATAATTTATATTACATAACAAATTAATCAATTAACTGAACTATTTTTTTATTTATTATTTGTTTAATTTTAATTTAATTTACCGCACATCGGCCACTATTTTAGGTTAGGAAGTTATGTTGCATTTATTTAATGTAAACGTTGCATATATCTTAATGTAACCCTACAAAAACAAAAGACAACAAGTATGGAATAATTATTCCATAACAAGTGATGGAATGAAATACACGCGAAATGCATAAGAAGATAAGTGCTTTAGAATGACATTCCAACTCTTGTGTTAGAATATTAACTTTCTGTAGTCAAAATTGGTTTTAGAATTGGTAAATTCTATAGTGGTCGTGGAGAAAGACATTTTTCGGTACTAAAACTTCTATTGACTGATATAAGAATAAATCTATCAGAGGCAAATTTGGAAATGATTTAACATGGTTTATTTACACAGATTTAACATGGATTATTAATTTTATTTTCATTCCAAATTTAAAATATTATTTTTCAACAGAATGAACTGCGATTCAGTTTTTTTTTTGTAAGAAAAAAGTGTGATTTTTCCGTTTTCTTCTTTATAATATTGCGATTCTATGAACTGTTATTTATTATTTTTGTAAGAGAAAAGTTCATATTATTTATTAGTTTTTCTTTTCTAATTGTTATTATATGAACTGTGAGTGATCAGTGACGGACTAAACTATTTTTACGCCCCGGGCAGAATCTTGTGGCACCCCCAGATATGCATAATTACGCAAAAATTAGTTTCTAGCTAGCTGAACCGAAATTTTTAGGAGCTCTGAAAATTAAGTTGAAACCCCTTTGGTTCATTGCTGTCAAAAATATTTGTTGAACAAAAAAGTCTTCAACCTAAATTTTCAGCACCCCTTGCAGGTGGCGCACCAGGTAACTAACTGTCTTGACACCCCCTTAATCCGGCCTCTTGTCTTATTATTATTTTTTTTGTAATTTCATTCTAATTATGTAGTAATTTTACAGAGTGAAGACCTTTTTGTAGGGTTTTGTAGGTAAAAAACCCTTATACCGTCATTTTGTCGTCTGTCTGTCTGTCTGTCTGTTCGGTAAAAATTGTAGCCAAACGGCTAAACCGAGAGAGTTGAAATTTGGCATGCTTATACAACTCTTTGATCCGCACATAAGAAAAATACTAAAACATCCAAAAAACATATCCCACTAAAAATATAAACAAATATGTACTCATCGAAAAAAAAAATATTTTTTTATAATTCTGAGTAGGGTATCAAATGAAAGCCCTTGGTATGTGGATTAACGATCAAATTTTTATTTTTGCAAAATAAATTATTTTTAAGCGATTTTTGCCAAAAATTTGTCCCACATCCTGTAGCCCAGATGGTTTAAACTAAAAATCTGAAAAAATTCTAAGTAATGTACATTGATGTGAACCGGAATACTAGAACAGGAATTTTTGATCAAATTATGTTTTTGGAAAAAAACGCATTTTTTGTGTTTTTTTGGTTAATAATGTACACAAGTTATAGCTTTGTAACACGCTACACTGGAAGGTGTATCCTTGTTTAGTGGTTATGACGCTGGCTTCTCACCCAACTAACTCAGTTCGATCCCTGCGAGAAGAGACAATATTGTTTTTTTTTTGCATTTTTATTTTGTTTATATTATTTTTTCAAAATCCTAGTTATATTTTGGCAAATGTTGAATTTAATTTTTAAAAACGTAAATTTAATAACCTGTGGAAATTGTTGAAATCATAATTTAATTCTGTTTCAATGTACACGACATCAGAGGGGCGGAGCTTATAACAACCAATGGAAGCCATAGGCGCAATTTTCAAAATTTAATGAACCTTGCTGTATAAAAAAAATACTGCACATTTTTAAAAACCTAAATAATGGTATTAGGCGTATAAAAAAAAAAAATTTAATATAAAATTTGTTTTGGCATCCCAAATAATCATCATTCAATTACTAAATACCTGCAAAACCCTCAAATGTGTGAAAATTCACACTTCACATCAATTTTTTTAGTATACTCTTTTTCTGTAAAAAAAATCTGGTCAGCCTATGTTAACTTTTTATACTTATTAAATATCTACAAAACCCTGAAATGTATGAAAATTCACACTTCATATAAATTTTTTAAATCAGGTTTTTCGACCTTTGCATTTTTTTGGCTTACCGGTTGTTAATATTTTAAATATCAGTCCTGTATATAACACCTGACACTTAACAGATTAAGATCACTAGTTAACCCGACAGTATCCAAGCGAGAGAAATAAATTTCTAAATCATTAACAATCTGATGGGATCTTCCTGCTAGTGATCATTAAGAACATAAAATGAAAAGCAATTTAAAAAAAGTGTTTATTGTTTTAAAATAGAGGTCGGTAAATATTTAAACGTGTAAAATTGTTTATTTGTAACAATAACATAGTGATAAGAAAATAGTTTAAAGTAAAGTTGAAAGAATTTAATGTAAGATATTTTTGGTGAGAATGCGTAGGGTCCCGGGAATATAAACATAAGCTCTCACAGTTGTACTGAAAATAGTTCAATGTGAGACGAGTGATGCACCTTATACAAGATGCCGCAACGTCTTTAATATCTTTGCTCTCAACATTTTTGGCGACCGATCACGATACCTGTTAAAAAATGTTTTTCAAAAAATAAAACATATGCTTTTGTTACTGATACTTAATAAATTTCACACAGAAAAACGTTTAGTAAAATGTACAAGGTGTCTAAAAAGAAATTTTATATTTAGTGGATCGATTAAAAAAAAAGTAAGCCGTATATAGAAAAAATGTTTATTAATTATTAAAATACACTTTTTGGGGATTTATTTCTTAAAAATAATATCGTCTAAATGTAGACCCTCGCGTTCTCGGCACTCATTTAATCGAACAGTAAAATTACTTATGACGTCTCGACAGGTGGACTCAGGGATGGCTGCCATTTCGTGACGGATATTTTCTTTCAAATGCGCCAGTGAAGTCGGTTTATTGGCGTAAACTTTAGATTTAAGATAACCCCATAGGAAAAAGTCTATAGGGGTTAAATCTGGACTGCGTGAAGGCCAATTTATGTCACCTCACCTCAATCACCTGATTTACGAAATTAAGCCTCTGACTGGCATCTTGGGGCTTTAATTCTTGCACCAATTGAATTTTGTAGGGGTGCAGCTTTACGTCTTTGTGCATAATGCGATGTAATGATGATCTATGCACATTTAAAGCACTTGCGCGCTTCCGAATTGAAAGGTTCGGGTCGTCACGAACAGACTGATTAACATTCTCCACGTTTTCTACAGTTCTTGATGACCTAGGTCGCCCGGATTTTGATTTATCCAGCGTTGTACCAGTCTCTTCAAACTTTTTAACCCAATGTCGAATGAGAGGAATGCTTGGCGCATCATTTAAGTGGCGAAAACCTCGAATACTGCAGAATTTTCTACGCGCTACAGTCGCTGAATCACCGTTTTTGTAAAACTCTCGCACGCATAACGCGCGGTCTGCTCCCGAGAAACGCTCCATAGCGATTGAATTCCCAAGAGCCAGGCTACTGATTTACATAACCCCCGCGCCCCTCGGATACGTTGCGTTCACGCAGTAAGCTAAATAAATATAAAATTTCTTTTGAGACACCTTGTATTATAAATTGAGAGGGCTAGAAGTAAAAGGATTTAAGTACATAATTTAAAGTTTCGAGAAAATTAGCTTCAAAGTTAATTGCTCTAGGAGAATTTTTTAGTTTTAAGATAAGTAAAACAGTGAATCTCTCTCCATCTTAATGGGTATCCATCAGTATTGTTCTTAGGATCTTGCAGTAAAATAATTCAAGCGTACTTAAATAGTTTTACCAATAACTGAAATAGAAATTTATTTTTTCAAGTTCGACGGGTGTAGTAAAGCGAATTCTGTTGAAATCGTTTTAGTACATAATAATAATAATGTTTAACTGACGAAATATGTACTTAAATTTAGAAAAAATTGCACTTGAATTATTTTACTTCTAACCCCCTCAATTAATAGGAATCTCTACCTTTAAATCTCTTAATAAAACTGTATATTAAAAAATTGAAGTGTGAATTTTCACACATTTCAGGGATTTGTAGGTATTTAATAAGTGTAGTGTTGTAATAGGTACATTTAAAACAATATCTAGATACAGATACATGCCAAAAATATTTGTATCTAGATACAGCTAGATACTTTTGAAAAAACACTGAAAAATGAAAATACCATATTTTTTACCAAACAAACAGTGCATATTAATCAGTATTATACAGGCTATTCAAAAATGACCGTGACGTCACAAAAATCCAACCAAATTCAAGGTAAAACACTATTCAACGGAATAATTTTGTTCTAAATAACGTATTTATTATGTTCATATGTCATATGTGCCAACTTATATGATTAATGTTGATCTTATAGATACGCAGCTATGTTTTTGTTAAGGGGATATTCCTTTTATCAAATTTTAGCCAAATTAGAGCCAGGTCTCAAGTGATGAAATCCCAGCAAACATTTTTATACGGGTCAGTACTGTTGAAGCACTCCCCGGCATTGAAAGTAATGGGCCCCAGTGTCCCCGTGGCCGTTAGCTGGCCCATTGGCGTATCAATTGCCGGCCCAGCAGCGGTAAATTAGCAGCATTAAATGCTGGTAAAGTACTTCGTATAGGAGGAGTGCGAAATACAAATGTGAAGTATATTATTAATACTGGCGTTGCACAAATTTTTGGTGCCAGCAATTTACTAACAGAAAAGCAGTTTGTTGGCATTCGGCA
Organism: Liopterus haemorrhoidalis; assembly: GCA_963971575.1. Taxonomy (NCBI): domain Eukaryota; kingdom Metazoa; phylum Arthropoda; class Insecta; order Coleoptera; family Dytiscidae; genus Liopterus; species Liopterus haemorrhoidalis. Next base: position 62,498,545 of record OZ020614.1, read on the forward strand.
GATGGTTGAATGTTTGCTGGGATGCCTCAAAAAAATTATCAAAGTGTACTTTAAATCACTGGAGACTTTTGAAAGGCTTTTTCTTGCCCAAGGCTTCACAAAACCACAGTTCACTCCCAAACCACTTGTGTGGATATAATTTTTCATATGTTTTTAGTAATTGGTCATTAATATTTATTCAAAAACTTAGTTTTCATTAATAATGATACATTTTCTTAAGTGCTGCATATAATATAGAACATACCATATTATTTTTGAAGGTCGGCATAAAACAATTATTCCGTATAACTATAATCACACTGTTAAACTACAAAAGAACTAGGGTTCATGTTTACAAACACGTTTGAAACAGTCAACGGTCAGTGGCGCATACATATGTTTAAGTATTAACTATAAATAAGTATATTTGTTTTTGTTTATCATTTACTTAACAGCAAAAATGAAACTATTCCTCTCTGTTTAATACAGATTGTAATAAGATATATATTTGGGGAGCTATGGGGAGAGCTACATATAAACGAAGTATCTCACTTATTATTTACTTAACTTCAAAGATATATACAAAGGTGTGGTTTATAATAATAATATAGAAACGATTATTTTGCGTTCTACTTGAAACTGAAATGTATCACTTATTATTTATGTTACAGCAAAATATCGTTACAGAAACCGTACGAAGTAAGGGTACTCCAACTAGTTGTTAAATAAAAATTCCTATTATGTTCTCTCGGTCATTATTCCTGATTTATAAATGATAGGTATACACATCAAGGGACTTTTATTAAATGCTCTTCCAATTGAAATAATTTTTCTTCGAACACCTTTAGAAGTTGCGACGATATTCAACAACAAATAGAGTTTCCAAGTACCAACAATTTTTAAATCCTTACTTTGAACTGAGTTCTGAGAATTCCCGGGACTTGCGTTCAATTTATAAAATGTCACAAAATGATTTAATATTATATTGAAATGAAACCTTTTACGTGACAGCTGCATATTACCTCACTGCAAAACTGCAATAAAAATTTGTCTTTGGTAGATTTTTTGTTATTTTTTTAGCAGTATTGACAAAATACTGCTAAATCATCAGGCAATAAAGCAGTGGAATTAATAACAATTTTTATTTGCTGTCTGTTGTTATTAATAACCATCCATGTTGTGTTGTATTAACCATGAATTAAAAAAATAATTCATTTTGTCAAAACCACAAAATCTGCAATATATTTTAAAGCCGCAATCGGAGCAAAAATTCCTCTTGTGCGTTTCCGGCTCAGATCAATGTACAATACCTATAATTTTTTCAGATTTTTATACTCTATCTCAAAAAGACTGATAGTAATAAAATTTATTATTTGTAAAAAGTTATTGTTTTATCACACACCCGCGGCAAAACAAAAGCGACAAAATATGAATAGTTCGAAACGAAATATTGTTAAAAACAACCGAGTGTGCCGCACATATTATATGGGAATACGAACTAGGGTTAAACACAATAGACCATAAAAATTTGACCCTAAAATTTTGAGGAAAAATATGGTCACAGGGGTGTGTTTAATGATATAATAAATATGGTCACAGGCGTGCGTTTAATAAAATGATAAATAGTAATATAGAAATACACAAAACCAATTTAAACGTGTTTAAAATGTGCACGCCACTTGGTAACTGCCTGACAAAATGATTTATTACTATCAGCCTTTTTGAGATAGAGTATAGTTTATCCCCATTGGGTGAAAGGGGGGCGGGATCAGAACTTTTTTAGCACATTTTTGGCTAAAATCGTGTTTAACTACTTTTCATTCATTAATCTACGTCTCAAGAGCTTTCTTTTGATACCACACAATCAATTTTTAACTATTTTTTTTATCGTTTTAAATTAATAAGTAAGATTCAAAACAGCATAACGCTAATTATTCGATTTAATTGTAATTTATAATTTGCATTAAAAATAAAATATGGTAGTTATTGCATTATTTAAAAAGTAAAATAATGTATTATACTTACATTTAAAAAATATAGAAATAGAGTCAGCTATAAAATATTAATTTTGATCAAGAGTTAATCCAATAATAAACATCTAAATTATTATTTTAAAAAGTTTGACCTTCAAATTAAAAAAAGACAGCCTATTGTGGCTTTTTGCCTTGGGGCTACAAAGAAATAGCATTTAAACTGCAGGGTTCCGCAGTTGCAAGAAGGTTGAAAACCACTGATCTACTACAATTCGCATAAAACGATCCACACTAAGTCATACTTGAACCCATTCCAACATGGACACACTCTAAAACGGCTACGACTGTTTTTTTTTCGAGATACTGTTAAATAGTATTATAAATTAAATTAAATCATGCTAAAATATGTTTTAAAATTTTGGTAGCGTACATCATACTTATATTTAATTCTTTTGTACACTATACTTAGATACTATATACTGATTAGCATTTTTGGCACCGAGTTCCAACAGACATTTGATGTTTTCAAATATTCGCCGAGGCTTGTTATTCGAAATAATGTGATGTAATTAATTTATATTTGCTATTTAACCGGTCCATATTTACTTTCACATATATAGGAACTATATTGGCACATTATGTAATCGCCAAAAATTTCCATAATGAGTTTTTATCAGATGACTAGAATTATATACTGGAGAAGCCATTGCTTCAAGCGGAAGTAGATTTTCAAATCTATTATATTTTACTGATTGACTGAAACTTTTGATCATTTTGTTCAGAAAAAGTCAACTTCAATATGTAAAAAATTAGCTAATGACAACTTAAAAAAATTTAAATTCCATTTAGTTCGCCTAAAGGTTTGGATTAGCCTATAGTTAGGAAATAAAGAAAACAAATGCTTCTTTGTTGAAACTTATCTATACTAATGACAGAACTGTTTATAAAACAAACTGTTTTACCATAGTAACGAACTCTCAGAAGTCTGTCATTTCTCAGGTAAATATATTATCAAAACTTTTAATTTCTGATCATTTTATAAATTTTTCGACGAAATAACAAAAAGCCATGTGTACCACGCTTTCCAAAATGGCAGTTTTTTTACACACATGTTGAAACACTCGCTACGCTCATATTCCAATTCTCATGTGTGGTGTAAAAAAAGCCACTTATTCTGTAACTTGTAAAACAAATAGCTATTCTCAACATTCGAACCAATAGCATCGCTTAATTTTTATGACATTCTAGACTGAAACATACTCTTTCTCTGGCGGGCGTCGGTCAAGTAAATCCTCCCTGAGTTTATACGAGTTATCTCAATAGTTTTTGGATGTCTGTACGTCAGTGGCGGATTGAGCTGCTTGGGGGGGCCGGGGCGGTAAAATTAAAATGGGCCCTCTATTATTTTAAATATAATGGAAATATTTGTATATAGGCTTCGGTAGGCCCGGCTTCGTGGGCCCCGGGCGGCCGCCAAGTCCGCCCACCGCTTAATTCGCCTGTGCTGTACGTTCTTTTATACAAACTTTGTATGGATTCATTCTCCAACCAATATATCCACAGATGAAGTTTTGTGGCAAATTTTCATCGAATGATCAGAGCCGCAGTAAGGAACACTTGCGCTAGGGGCAAAACTGCATTTTGGCGCCCTTAGCAAATAATTCCAAGTGATGAGCAAAAAAAGAGGTCCTCACTTCCCAAATTCCAAGTGATGAGCAAAAAAAAAGGTCCTCACCTCGCAAATTCCAACTGAAGAGCAAATAAAAAGGTCCTCACTTTCGCAATGTGGCGCCCTTTTCCTTAGTGCGCTAGGGGCCGTCGCCCCCTCCGCCCCCCCCCCTTTACTGCGGCTCTGGAATGAGCATTCATTATATACTGAACAACTCAGTGTTTTAGACGTTGTTTGTCATTTTATATAGTTTCCAGAATTTTTATAGAATCAGTTTCTTTTATTAATGAATGAAAATGTAATAAAAAAACGCATCTGCTGATGGTTTAATAAAACACTAGTTGACTTTAGGTTGCATGTTACAAACAGGGTCATGCATATTGATAGACATCTTAATGATGTTATTTAGAGTACAGTCTTGCCAAAATTAAATACCAATAAATACTACAACTTAATACAATGTTATAGAACATACCATATTATTTTTGAAGATCGGCATAAAACAATTATCCCGTATAACTATAATCACATTGTTAAACTACAAAAGAACTAGGGTTCATGTTTACAACCACGTTGTAAACAGTCTACGGTCAGTGGCGCATACATACGTTTAAGTACTAACTATAAATAAGTATACTTGTTTTTGTTAATACTTTAAGTAAGATGCGTAATGTGAAAAACTAATCCCTACGGCTATGGGTTGCCACGCCTAGTTATATCACTTCTATTGTAATTTTATGAGTTCCCTAACTTTTATTATTTTATTGCGATCTTCAAAACTAATTTGGTACGGACTATACTCCAGCTAATTAAATAAAAATTCCTATTATGTTCTCTCCGTCATTATTCCTGATAAATTATAGGTATATACATCAAGGGATTTTTAGAAAATGCTGTACTCCAAACGGGTATTCCACCTAGTTTTAAATATTTGTGTGAATTGTTTCGTTTAATTTGAGCTGTACTGCAGGATTCCTTTTACAAGCAAGTCATACGATCTACGTTGGTACCTATTTCTACTTCACATAACAAAATAAAAAACACAAAGACATATGCTACGCAGCTGACGATAATGTTATCTTTTTCTTTGAACTATTTATACCATTTCGTTATGGGACTTGAAAAAATGTGATACTTTAATATTATGTTACATTAAAAACGGGTCTAGACTGATAAATGATAAAACAGCAAAAGAAAAGATTATTAAGAAAATTCTATAGGTTTTGATAAAATAATAGATTTACCACATCTTATTATGTAAGTAAAATTATCAATAAAAAAGTTACTAAATACCAAAATTTATATATATCTGCACCCTTGAAAAAAAGTGTATTATCTCATATTATAATAAATCTACAGAATAGAAAACAGAAAGTGTTCAAAGACGACTCAAAGCCGGAGAAAGTACATTTATAGAAAATATTAAACGATATAATATCAAAATTTTAGTTATATAGTTTTAAAATTGATAGGTTCACATTCCTTTTTAGGGTTTTGCAGGTATGACCACCAAAAAACCCTTATAACGTCACTCATATGTCTGTCTGTCTGTCTGTACGGTAGAAATTGTAGCCAAACGGCTTAACATAGAAAGTTGAAATTTGGTATGCTTATACAACTCTTTGACGTATAAGAAAAATACTGAGAGTTCAAAAAAACACATCCCGAGATAAATATAAACAATTATATATTTAATAAGAAAAGAAATATTTTTTTGAGTGGCATATCAAATGAAACTTCTTAATGCGTGGATCAACAAACAAATTTTTCAAGAATAATTTTTTTTTATTGGATTTTTGCCAAAAATGTGTCAAAAAACTTTTGTCCCCCACCCTATCTCCCAAAGAGATTGATCTAAAAATCTGAAAAAAATCTCCGTATTGAACATTGATGGGAACCGGAATAGTTCAACAGGAATTTTTGATCAGATAAGTTTTTCGAAAAATGTCGATGTTTTTGTGTCGCTGAAAGAAAAAATATTTTTAAAAAATTTATTGTGTGGTATCAAAAGAAAGCTCTTAAGACGTAGATTAAGAAACGATAGATAATTTTTTTAAATTCGTTTCTTTTTTAGTACGAATTTTGGCATAAATGTGCAAAAGTTCTTGTCCCACACCCTTTTACCCAAAGAAGTTCTGAAAAAAAGTAATGTATATTGATCTGAGCCGGAAACGTACGAGAGGAATTTTTTATCAGATTGTGTTTTTAAAAAATATGGCAGTTTTTGTGTTTTTGACAAAATTCATATTTTTTTTAGTTCATTGTTAAATTATGGCTAGTAATGTTATGGATTTTTTGAATTTATAGCTAAGATAGTGCGTGTATTTTTTTGGAATTACAAATATTAAAAAAATAAAATATTTTTTTAATAGTTGCGAACTGAGTTACACCACATCACACTACACTCTACACTGTAAAATATTTCTTATTAATCTAATGAAGACTTGAATACGAAGCAAATGCAGAAAAAAACGCTGGGATATTTGGCAAATTAAATGGAAGCTCTTAGTTCTCAAATAACGAATAAAAGTGATTATCAAAAAAACTGTTGATTTTGATGTGATAAATATACTTAGACATTTATTAAATTCCTACAAAACCCTGAAATGTGTGAAAATTCACACTTCACTTCAATTCTTTAGGGTTTTGTAGGTGTGACCACTAAAAAACCCTTCTAAATTACTCATGTGTCTGTCTGTCTGTTTGTCTACATCTAAATGAATTCTACACTCACCAGTAGTTCTTCAGACTCATAATAGAATACCATAGAGCGAACATTTTGAGGCGTGAACCTTTCGAATATCACTTAATCTGAAAAAAAGGGCAGATATTATAGCTAAAATAAACTATCCGGGGGAGGGTTACCCCAGTGGCGCAGGAATTTTTTTTGGGGGAGCCCGTTATACAAAATTATTTAAATTATTCTCATTTCTAAAAAAGTGCTTGAACTAAAAAAAAGCTCCTCGCTCCTGAAATACAAGTGATGACTTAAAAAAAAGGTCATCATCTCTATATTTATCTAAAATCATTGATAAAAAATTTGGTATTTCCCTCTTTTTTGGGGGGACAGGCCACCCCCTCTGGGTGCACCACTGGGTTACCCTATAGGTGCGCGCCTGTAGATAAAACTGCCTTTGATCCCCTAAATAATCATCTTATTAAAAACTGCATCAAACAAAAAATAAATGTTTCTCGTACACATTTGTGATGCAGTGGCGGTGATAGAGCGAGGTCCGGACCCCCCAAAAAATGATCTGGCCCCCAGTAGCTCCCCCCCCAGAATTGCTCGGAGAAAAATGTGTACAACAGTGCAACAAGGATTTGTTCTTATACTATTATTTATAATTTAGAAGTGATGACCTTTTTTTGCTCATTTTTTGTATTAGAAGTGAGGACTCCTCCAGTGGCGTACCCAGGTATTTTTGTTGGGGGGCTCGGAAGACAAAATTATTTAAATTATGAATAAGGTTCACACTTCTAAATTTCAAGTGATTTAAAAAATTGATGTGAAGTGTGAATTTTCACACATTTCAGGGTTTTGCAGGTATTTAGTAAGTGAATGATGATTATTTTGGATGCGAAAACAAATTTTATATTAAAATATTTTTTTTGTTAATTTTAATTCGAACGCCTAATACCATTATTTAGGTTTCTAAATATGTGCAGTATTTTTTTTTATATAGCAAGGTACATTAAGAATTTTAAAAATTGCGCCTATGGTTGTTATAAGTTTCGCCCCTCTGATTTCGTGTACATTGAAACAGAATTAAATTATAATTTAAACAATTTCCACTGGCTATTAAATTTGCGCTTTTAAAAATTAAATGCAACATTTGCCAAAATATAACTAGAATTTTGAAAAAATAATTTAAACAATATAAAAATTATAAAAAAAAACAAAAAAAATATAGTCTCTTCTCACAGGGTTCGATCCCTTGCGGGTCGGGTTACTTCGGTGAAAAATCAACGTCTAATACCACAAGACCAGCAGACACGTTACAGTGTGGCGTGTTACAAAGCTATAACTTGTGTACATTATTAGCAAAAAATCACAAAAAATGCGTTTTTTTCCAAAAACATAATCTGATCAAAAATTCCTGTTGAACTATTCCGGTTCACACCAATGTACATTACTTAGAATTTTTTCAGATTTTTAGTTTAAACCATCTGGCCTGTAGCCCAGATGGTGGGACAAAAAATTTTTTGCACAATTTTGGCAAAAATCGCTTCAAAATAATTTATTTTGCAAAAATAAAAATTTGATCTTTAATCCACGTACCAAGGGCTTTCATTTGATACCCTATTCAGAATTATAAAAAAATATTTTTTTTTTCGATGAGCACATATTTGTTTATATTTTTAGGGGGATATGATTTTTAGATGTTTTAGTATTTTTCCTATATGCGGGTCAAAGAGTTGTATAAGCATGCCAAATTTCAACTATCTAGGTTTAGCCGTTTGGCTACAATTTTTACCGAACAGACAGACAGACAGACAGACAGACAGACAGACAGACAGACAGACAGACAGACAGACAGACAGACAGACAGACAGACAGACGACAAAATGACGGTATAAGGGTTTTTTGGTCATACCTACAAAACCCTAAAAAAAGGTCCTCACTTCTAAAATACAAGTAACGACCTAAGAAAAAGGTCCTCATCTCCATTTTATAAAATTTTCTAGGGTTTGTGTTTTTATTTTTATTTCCTTCCTTCTTAGGGGGGCCCGGGCACCTCCCTGGGTGCGCCACTGCCCTCCTCAAATATTTCTGGCCCCTCCAGATTTTCAGACCTAGCGCCGTCACTGTTGTGGTGTAATAAAAAGTGAGATATTTCAAGATATATTTTTAAAGTGTAACGAAAATATTCACCGAATCAAAAATATTCACCAAATCAAAAATGTTCATACAGCAAAAAAGATTTGAAAAAAAAAATGTTATTCAGAGGCCCCGAAGAAAAAAAATGAAGGTTCGCGCATGGTCACTGGAATTTTCCAGATGTCCAAAATAACTTAATTCACAAGAAAGTCCAAAAAAAATATATTTTTTTTTTAAGAATTCAATAAAATTTTCTCAAAAATTGTAAAAGATCTCCTTCCTTCAAAATACCTGCGGTTTGAATTTTTGAAATTGACATTCCTTGTTTAGTCTAAAAAAATGGGTCTTTAATAACTCAACTCTTCCAAAAAATATTAATAGTTAAACAAAACCCTTAATTATGGCAAAAAAAAAAAAAAAGGCATACGAATTTACACATGGTGTACTAAATTTTCTTGAATGGTTCTATTAAAGCAATGTTAAAAACAGCATTCTCTAAATATAGTAAAAATAAATGAACAAAATTTAAATTTTAAAGCAGTATTTATAACAAATAAAATTTTTGTTTATAACAATTTGTTGTACATGATGAATTTTTGTTAATACAACTTAAATTTATAATAAAAAACTAATTTAATTATATTTAAAAAATATTTACTTATGATATAACAAATTTAAATATCTAGATTTGTATGTCAAACTTACATTTTCTGGAATCGATTTACCGACAGTATGATAAACTGACAGACTTGAATTTCTCAAATATTTATACTAACATTGCATTAATTTCACTTATATATAAAATATTATAATGGAAAATAATTATAATATTATAAAACAATATGATTCAATGCAGAAGACACATTTCATCCCTTTAGAAACGACTTTAGGTTACGTCACTACGGCGCAAAATCAAAGTGGACAGGTTATTGATGTCGATTTTTGCTACTGTGTCACAATTTCAATACAATCGTTAATTTTAAATTTACTTACATCCAAAAACAGCAAAAACACTGCACTCTTAAAGGACAGATGACTAATATCTACGATTATTAATTGTACATTATCAACTTACAAGATACTGTAGTGGGGGAAAATGTTGATACTGAGTTTTTCAAATTTTGACATCTGAAAATTTTTATTTCCAGTTCCTATTGCGGAAATGCTCTATTGTGAAAGTGTAATAGTTTTTAAGGCCTACGGAATAAGTTTATTTTCCATTTTCAAAATTAAATAGTGGTGGTAAATTAAAATGTTGAGATTTTGCTCAAATTTTGAGGTCTCCTGATTATTTTACTAGAATAGTTTACATGTTAAGTAAAATAATGTAATCATTTCAGAAGTAAATTTAACGGTAGGTATAACCACTGCAGATTATAAGTTTCTTATACAAAACTAACAATCTTAAATAAAATTAATACAATATATAGTGTCAATTTTGCAATTTATTACGTCCTAAACAAAATTTCCAAAAATTCTAACTTAAGAACAATAAAATATAGGGACCTGCGGTTTTATTTTTTGAAATCTACAAACTCTTTTCTACCTAGATAAAAAATAGGGCCATAGGCGCCCGCAGAAATTATTCTAGGGGGGGCAAGACCAAAACATACATATAGATGTGATATTCGAACAATGTTTTCCACGTGGCGGGTCTGGGAACGATCCCCGCTGAGGATAAACATTTATTTTCTAATTAAAAATGTGTTCTCTATACAGTAATACCCCGTTACTCGACTGCCTCTTCGCTCGACGTTTTCGCCACTCGACGTAAATGTCGAGAGTGAGAGTCGACGGAGCATCGCTATCCGACGCGTGATCGACTACCGATCACGTGATACATATTTTGGTAAACAAAGCAAAATGAACGCATGGCCAGCAGTTCGCGCCTAGATATCTTGACGACAACAACTCAGATTGGCAACGGTTGGTTACACGGATGTACACATTTAAAAATTAGATTGACGTGCAACGGTTGGTTACATGGATGTACACATTTAAAAAATAGATTGACGTGCAACGGTTGTTTACACGGATGTACACATTTAAAAATAAGATTGACGTGCAACGGTTGGTTACATGGATGTACTAATTTAAAAATTAGATTTACGTGCCACGGTTGGTTACATGGATGTACACATTTAAAAATTAGATTGACGTGCAATGGTTGATTACATGGATGTACTAATTTAAAAATTAGATTGACGTGCCACGGTTGGTTGCATGGATGTACACACTTAATAATTTGATTGACGTGCCATGGTTGGTTACATGGATGTACTAATTTAAAAATTAGATTGACGTGGAACGGTTGGTTACATGGATGTACATATTTAAAAATTAGATTGACGTGCAACGGTTGATTACATGGATGTACTAATTTAAAAATTAGATTGACGTGCAACGGTTGGTTACATGGATGTACACATTTAAAAATTAGATTGACGTGCAACGGTTGGTTACATGGATGTACATATTTAAAAATTAGATTGACGTGCAATGGTTGGTTACATGGATGTACTAATTTAAAAATTAGATTGACGTGCCACGGTTGGTTACACGGATGTTCACTTTTTAATCGTGTACATCCCTGTAACCAACCGTGGCACGTCAATCTAATTTTTAAATTAGTACATCCATGTAACCAACCGTGGCACGTCAATCTAATTTTTAAATTAGTACATCCATGTAACCAACCATTGCACGTCAATCTAATTTTTAAATGTGTACATCCATGTAACCAACCGTTGCACGTCAATCTAATTTTTAAATGTGTACATCCATGTAACCAACCGTGGCACGTCAATCTAATTTTTAAATGTGTACATCCGTGTAACCAACCGTTGCACGTCAATCAAATTTTTAAATGTGTACATCCATGCAACCAACCGTGGCACGTCAATCTAATTTTTAAATTAGTACATCCATGTAATCAACCATTGCATGTCAATCTAATTTTTAAATGTGTACATCCATGTAACCAACCGTGGCACGTCAATCTAATTTTTAAATTAGTACATCCATGTAACCAACCATTGCACGTCAATCTAATTTTTAAATGTGTACATCCATGTAACCAAACGTTGCACGTCAATCTAATTTTTAAATGTGTACATCCATGTAACCAACCGTGGCACGTCAATCTAATTTTTAAATGTGTACATCCGTGTAACCAACCGTTGCACGTCAATCAAATTTTTAAATGTGTACATCCATGCAACCAACCGTGGCACGTCAATTTAATTTTTAAATTAGTACATCCATGTAATAAACCATTGCACGTCAATCTAATTTTTAAATGTGTACATCCATGTAACAAACCGTTGCACGTCAATCTAATTTTTAAATGTGTACATCCTTGTAACCAACCATAGCACGTCAATCAACTTTTTAAATGAGTACATCCATGCAACCAACCGTGGTACGTCAATCTAATTTTTAAATGTGTACGTCCGTGTAACCAACCGTGGCACGTTCATCAAATTATTAAGTGTTTACATCCATGCAACCAACCGTGGCACGTCAATCTAATTTTTTAATATGTACATCCGTGTAACCAACCGTTGCACGTCAATCAAATTTTTAAATGTGTACATCCATGCAACCAACCGTGGTACGTCAATATAATTTTTAAATGTGTAGAACCATGCAACCAACCGTGGTACGTCAATATAATTTATAAATGTGTACATCCGTGTAACCAACCGTGGCACGTCAATCTAAATTTTAAATGTGTACATCCCTGTAACCAACCGTTGCACGTCAATCAAATTTTTAAATGTGTACATCCATGCAACCAACCGTGGTACGTCAATCTAATTTTTAAAGTGTACATCCGTGTAACCAACCATGGCACGTCAATCAAATTATTAAGAGTGTACATCCATGCAACCAACCGTGGTACGCAATCTAATTTTTAAATGTGTACATCCGTATAACCAACCGTGGTGCAGCTATGAACTTTTTGTTTTTTCCTAAAATAAGTGGTTTATATTAATAATTATGGGTCCAAGGGATAGAAATGCAAGCATAGCTAAAAGGAAAACATATACATTTATGTATTTTCTTATATGGATATGTATATATGTACATATGATTCCCTTTATTTCTTATGGAGAAATTCGACTCGCCACTCGACGCTTTTTCAGAACGAATTAACGTCGAGTGGCGGGGTATTACTGTAGTTAAAAATCATCGATTTAATACATAAGAACTATCCAGGCTAATAGCCAAAGTTGCTAGAGCAAAAATATAATAATAAACAATCGTTTGTTTTATGAAATTTATATTTAAATATATATTTTTTTTTTTCTAAGAAACGAATTGGTAATTGCTTCCGAAATCCAGGGGGGGCAACTGACCCATCTTGCCCCCCTTGCGGGCGCCTATGAATAGGGCCCTCGTTATTTGACGCCTTTTTGATCCGTGCAATTTTGTAAATATTTCCTTTTCGAAAGACCGTATCTTGCGGTTGGAATTTTTGATATCCCGAAGTCCTAAAGGGCTTCGGGTCATATTATAAAACAACCCCAAAACAAAAAATTGTTTGTATAATTTTTTATTTTTATTTAATTTTTTAATTTAAATATATTCTAACTTAAGAACAATGAAATATAGGGACCTGTGGTTGGAATTTTTAAAATCTTAAAGACTTTTTTCTACATAGATAAAAAATAAGGCTCTCCTTATTTAACACCTTTTTGATCCGTGTAGTTTTTAAAATTTGTAAATATTTCGTTTTCGGAAGACCGTATTTCAAAATCTACATGAAATAAAGACCTGCGGCTGGAATTTTTGAAATCCTGAAGTCCTAAATGGTCTCAGGACATATTATAGAACAACACCCAAACAAAAAATTTGCTTTTGAAATTTTTAATTTTTTTTTTTTAATTTAAAAAAAATTCTAACTTATGAACAATAAAATATAGGGACCTGCGGTTTGAATTTTTGAAATCTACAGACTTTTTCCTACCTAGTTAAAAAATAGGGCCCTGCTTAGTTAAAGCCTTTTTGATCCGTGTAGTTTTGAAAATTTGCATATCTCAAAATCTACATGAGATAGAGGTCTGCGGTTGAAATTCTGAGACCTTTAAGGGCCTTAGGACACATTTTGAAATAATTCAAAAAAAATTTTATTAAATTTTTCAAGTTTTTTTTTTTCAAAAAAAAATTATCGACGACCGTTCGATATTTTCTTGCAGTGCACCATTTTGATCAGAATAAAATCTTTACATTGAAATGAAACAACTTTTAAAACAGTATATCACATGTTTATTCAAATAAAAAAATAATTCACAACGTATTTTACAACATACAATTAACACAAAATCATTTATACAGATATTTACACTATAACTCATGTATTCATATTTTATTTTTCACTAAACTTAGAGCTTACTTAAAGTTTAAGGGCTTCTGGAAAATCCACATGCAACTCATAAACTTCGTAACAAAAAAAAAAAAAAAAGGAAATTATATTATAATTTTAAACTTTCATATTTTACAGTGACATACTAAATTATTACAGGGTCAATTCTCTATAACCCGTAACGGGTACCGTAAGTAATCTATAGGTTTACTCCATCTACGAGAAAACCGTACTAAACTCCATTGACAATAAATATGATATGACGTCACACTTGGTTAATTTAAGTACCAATGGCATGATTTCATTTAACCAACATCAATCCATAACTCAGTACATTTATTTATTTAATGTTGGTAAGGTTTTTATGCGTTGCCAGCTTCAGATTGTATTGTTCAGTCGTTTTTAGTCAGGTTTGACATTTACGTTACATTTTGTGAGGGTAAATTTTATTTTTCATTAAATATTATTGTAATAAAAATGCAGAAAGTTCTTAGTAGCCGTGCTCAAAGGATGGTTTTGTCTCTTATTAATTATTTTAAAAGAGAGCGAGAAAATGGTGGACCTTTAATGGATTTGAAATGTGTGGAGATGTAAGTAAATATTAAATTTTCTTTATATCTATGGTCTTTTCACTTGAATATTTTCCTACAAATAATTGTTATTTCACTTTTTAGCGAGTTGCTGCTGCATTAGATGTCAGCATTTCTAAAGTGAATAAAATCGCTGCACAACAATCGAGAGGTAAATCTGTCAGTAGCCCGAAAAAGAAACGAACACGTACTAAATCTGTTGTAGAATTAAATTTTTTTACAACAGTTAGGATACTGTAATTTATGAGATGTACCATAATAGTAAGGACACAATATCTGTACGTGAGGCCTCTTAATAAATACATTTTATATCTTGGTCGATAAATAAATATTATATTATATTAATAAAATATGTTCTATTTACATTTGTTACGTTCATTATTTTTTGAAATTTTAATCTACAGGTCTGTTATGTAGACTCATAACGATTTATTATCATCAGATGCAAGCAAAAAGTAATTTTAGTGTACTCGTGAAATTTACACTTGCAGCTAGCGGTAATAAACTGTTTGAATGGCAATAATAATTGAATATTCATTATTCGAAGTAAAATTGTATCAAACATCTGAATATCGTCTTACATGTACATTATGATTCTCAATTCAAATTCCCGCCTTCAATTTCGTGCTGACGCGTCAAAAATAAAATGTTCAAACTTCATTTTAATTCACAATTAATGAATAGTTCAAACATGTGCAGAACGTAATAAATGTAATCGTACAATGAACGGTACAAAAACCGATAATTAGAACAAACCTTATAGGTACCCGTAACACCTGTAGATTGCTAATTGAACATGTTACGGATTACACAGAACTGACCCATACATATGGACTTTTTAATCCCATATAATACAAAATATTAGAAATAACTATTAAGTAATATTAAAAAGTCTGCTTACAATTATAAAACAGTTTTTTTTTTAAACAGTTAAACAAAACTTTAATTCTTAATACATAAAATAAATATTTAATATTTTGTAGGAATCTGAAATTCTGAAATATAAGGATGGTAACCGATAAATACAGTAGACTATCAACTATCAGACTTAAATAAGATTGCAGGAACAAAAATCGTCAGGTTAAGCCGTGAAAGAGAAAGACAGCAATATGGGGCATGTTAGGGATAAACAAGCAATAAAAATAAAAACCGTTTATTACTGTCACTATTGAAAATTTAGCAACTTTACAGTATTTGTGTTTAATCATTTGGATCAATTAGCAGGAGAATCAAAATCTGTATCGATGAAGGCGGTGGTCACATATCCCATCTTGTTTAGTTTATAAGTTTATTATTTTATTTGAAGTTAAAAAATAAATTAATAAATAAACAAGATTTATATTGTTGGATAATACGGATTTTTGAATAATCAAAAGTCGGATAATCAAGACTCTACTGTAATAATAATCATTGGTTCCCAATTTCTGAAACATAAAGGCGTTGAAAATTAGTTTTCCACTTCTAGACCTCCATTACATACGCATAAGAACGTGGTTAACGTAACGTTTCAATCAGTCCTGTCATCCCTGTGTAAACAGGTATTCAATTTAAACACTAAATACTTGAGATAATTGTTCAGTTTTTATTGACAAAAATTAGTAATTTCAATATTAAAAACACAAAAATTAAATTTGAATTATGGTTTGTTTAAATTTTTGGTAATATTTCACCATATATTTTGTTTTTACATTATTATTTTTTATTATTAATTTTGGACATGTTCAATTTAAGAGAAAACTTTAACTATGTGGGATATACTTTTATATTTATAAAAACAATTTTCTTTTAAAGAAATACAATAAAAATATTTATAATACATATAAAAAAAAATTAGAGGGCCTCTTATGAAAGTAATTATTATTGATAATGACATAAATTTTGAAATTTTTTCTTGTTACCATCCTTTTTTAAAATGTTTTATGATTTACCCCTACTTCTGCTTCTGGTTAAAGTATCGGAAAAGGGGCGTTACATCCTCATTTCTTTCTTCCATTTGTCGATTACAGGTCAATATATAATCATCGATGGTCTTTATCAAAGATCTCACCAAATTATCACGATTAGAACGAGATTCGGCGCCATCTTCATTCTGGTTCAGTACATTTTGAAACATGGACAGCAATGGAACACGGAACAAAGTTCGAATCTAGAAATACAAATATATTAAAACATGTCTTAGTATCATGTATAAGATATTTTTAGCTCTTTTTTACGTAATATAACATTATATCTTTTTCAATAATTTCTCTTAAAAATAAATGAATAAAATCAAATAAAATAAAATGTATATTTACCATTTCAAGAACTCGACAAGACATTTCATTCAGACAAATATTATGAACGTATGAATCGTTAGGAAAATTACTGAACTGGAAACTCATATTCATAATTAGTGATTTGATATGTTCATAATGTTTGATTCTTTCCTGATGCAGTTCTAAATTCCGTGGATTAAGAGTCAGCTGTGGTTTCATGGCCATAATCGAGCCAAAAACATTATGAAGCTCAATTAAATTCTTCACAAATTGGCCTGTTGACTCCCAGTTAGTAATTTTTTCTTTGATACCTTCCAGGTCTTTTAAGAGTTCACTTAGGTAATCGTAATCAACTGAAAATAAAATTTAGTTAGTTTTAAAATGTAATTTTATACTTAAAAATAATACTTACAGGCAATATATTGCTCTGGAACAGTTTCTTTAAACATTATTTTATGCATTTCATCCAAGCGATCTGCAAATTTGAGATAGTGTACTGCTTCATTATACTTTTTCATTTCCAAAGCAATATCTGCTTTCGCTGAGTCAATCCATTTGGGTGGTAGATGAAAATCTTTCACCAACATATCTTCCTTCTCTTCATACTCAGCATCAGCTTGTGACGCAATTTTAATATGTTTATGCAAGAGATAATTCACCATATAGTTCTTCAAATTTACATCTTTCAAATATAATGCGACAAATATCGCCCAATGCCACATATCCATATTTTCTAGCTGGGCACAAAATTGCAAACAAATCTGTTGATGCAATTCGTTCGAATAAGTTATTAACCCCAGCGATGTAAAAGTTTGTAGCAAAAACCAACTAAGACTAAAATCCAAATGATCACCTGTATGATTTACTGGATTTAATAGGACGTTCATTGGGTAGCTCACATCACAATAATATTTTAGTAGATGAAACATGAGATCTTTACTATCGTGCAGATCATTGTTGTAATGCGGAGTAGGACTTGCAGCACATTGATATACGTTGAAGGCATCTTCGAAGGCAGTAACGATCTCATTTATAGGTGTCGCAGGGGTATGCAGGTACCAGTAATACATAGCGAATGCCCTTAACCAGTCGACACCTTCACAGATATTAATATCTTCACCAGGAAACTTAAATGATGGAATTCCTGCTAGTAGCATGTATATTTTTACAACACTATGATCTACTATAGGCTGTCCATCAACGTTACTGGCTGACTGCCAGTTTTGTAACTGCCGCAAGAAATATGACTTAACCGTTACTGTCAATGGAAGCTGGCAGATGTAAAGGCTCATGTGTGGACTTCCTGTTGAGAGCGCTGTTGTTGCAGCTTCTTCTAACATATGACCTGACAAATATGTAAGAATTTTAAACATGTTACTATCAACATTTTTATCTTTGTGATAATCATCGGAATCACATACAACACCTCTGACAATATTAAGACTTTCTGTTTTTCTCAAATCGGTTAAAGATTTCTCAATAGATGGATGCACTGCATCTTTTAACCACTCACCTACTTGTTTCTTCCTAACTGTGTCTGTGTCAAAATCGTAAACATCCTGTTCATCCATATTGCCCCACAAAGCATTACAAAGACTCCACACATCACATTCGTATTTGATTTCGTTTTCTTTAGTGTTCAGAAATATATTCTGTATCAAGTTCTTGTTTGCTTCCAACAATGCATAGCCACTTTCAGGTTGGAAGGAAGGCAAATTATCAATCAGTGTGTATTTAGAATTTCTTAGCTGACAGTGAAGTTGTTCTCGCAAGTTGTTTACTTTTTCTTTATGTTGTACACCTTCACGATTACGTACCTTAATTGCATGTACATCAGCGGAAAATGGTTTTATACCAATTTGCTCAAAAATATTTCCATCAATATTGATTCTATCATCACGAAATAAACCATTAAGTGAATTTGTAACCAATGTCATATCTCGACTCCAGCCAATTTTACATCCAAGGCCTTTAAAACCTACAGCATCGGCAAAACAATGATCAAACTGGATCGGAATGTCTTTTAGTTTAGCGAGTATAGCTTTAATATCCTCAGGAGATTCATCATCGATCATCATAGGTGGTGTTTCACCTGTTACATCTAAACCAGATTTTAGTGTTATATCTATATCAACATCTTCACCCTCAACTAGCTGCATCATGCCTCTTAAATCATTTAACGACACTACGCCATCATCTAACACTTCTGTGACATGTACTGAAGTGTGACTTGGCGTCTTTTCAGGCCAAAAACTTTCCTGTCTCATCTTTTTAGCCTCAGATGGTGAATGTATAGCTGTATCATATTCTGCTAAACTACCAAAGAATGTAGATTTCATGAGACTCACTTTAGGAATTTCTATATCTCTTGACAGGTTTAAATTGGTAACCTGTCCTCCCAATTCCACGTAAGTATCATCGTCTTCCGCTGTGTAGTAGGATGACGATTTATCTGTAAGGGTACTGTCTCTTGTTGACTGAGTTACATCGGACAATGGTGAAATTCCTAGGAGAGAGGCAGTATCAGCACCAACATTACTATCGATTCTAGGAGTGTGTAATGGTGTGCTGGATAGTAAATGACCAGTCATGGCGGCTTTCAAAAAATTTCCATTATTAAATGCATTAGCGCGACGAATTTCACCAGTTTCCAATACGTCTGAGCCTGTTGATGTGCTTTCATCAACAACTGTTTCAGAATTATCTTTGGTTTGTTCTACTTTCTTCTTCATTTTATCACCTGGTTCTTTCGGTTTGCCACCTTCGTTATCAGAATCATCCTCGAATTCATCAGATTCATCAGAATCTGTACGGCCGTATTTTGAGAAGTGTTCTACTCTGAATACCCACGAGCCAGTATCCGGTCTGTATTCAATGAAACGTGTGTTTTGTTTCTCGCAAAGGTTTCGTAACCTATCAGCGTAGTCCATTTTAACGAGTTTTTCTATGTCCCTCACAACACATTTCTTCTTTTTATTGTACGGCCATACTTTATCGAGAGTTACTTGTGCTTTACGATTTAAGCCTTGACCGATGGGTGGTTTTTTACTTTCATCAGGATAAATGTTTATCTCCTTATCCCTAAAGAAGACAAGTTCATCTATATTCAAGTTTGATACATCAAACGCCTCTGTGAATCTGACATTTCCATAACCAATTCGGCCAATTGTAAATCCTTGGACTACACAAGAACCGTCTTCAGCAATATAATTGATAAGTTCATCTAATGTTGGTTTTGTATAATACTCTGCTCGTGTTAGGATAATGCCTGTGGGATGTGGTTCTTTTGAGTGGACAATACTAATCAAATTCTCCTCTTGGTCATCTCCATCCAAGGAAGCGGCAATCAAGTCGTCCTGTTCAGCGGTGTCATCATTTTTTTGCATTATACAGAACGTGTCCTCTGATTGAGAGTCATCTAGATACTGTTGAGCATCTTCGTATTTGTCATTCATAGCTTCATAATCAGTAATACGTGTAACAATTTCTGTAGCTGAACTGCTTTGACTCAGTGAGACATAAGATTCATCATTAAAAGTCAAAGTTTTACTGGATGATTTTGGCTCAAGAGTTACGCTTGATTTTGCCTCTACCAAACTCGCTCTTGAATTATCACTCATTCTTTCTTCAGAACTATTAGGCATAACTGAATATTTATCTTCCACATCCTGATTTCTCAGGAATAAATTAATGTCGCTGTCTTGGTTGATTTTATATTTGTCTTTGTTACGCAACATTAAGCGTTTAGGATTAGCACTGTTCATCTTGAAAGTATACTGAGAATTGTAAGATTCTTTTTCTTCTAGCCCTTCGAACATGGGTACTTTACGTCCAAATAATTGTTTTGGTGTCAGTTTGTTTTTAATGACCGTGCTTTCTCCACATGCGGGTTTAGTAACTGTTGCCAGCAATTGTTTAATTTCGTGTTGATTGGTTGGTCTAGCCATTTCTTCAATGTTGGCATTTGTAGTATGCTCACTAGCATCAGCCAAGAATGGCGACAGTCCAAATGGCATTGCAGCCATGGCAAGCATCTGTTGCTCGTTATTAGCAAAGTTGTTTTGTGGCACAGACATAAGAGAACCTTGTTGTTGTTGTTGACCTGGCCCCGTCATCATAAAGGAATTATTCATGTTTCCAGATACACCGAATCCAGTGTTAAACATGCCAGGCGTGGATCCAAACAAACTGCCTGGTTTTTGTGCTGGTGCACCAAATAAATTTTGGCCAGCTCCCATTGATAAGTTGGCTGTTGGAGCCTGGTTGTTCTGGCCAAAAATACTTGGCGCTGGTTTATTAAACGATGTGTTGAAAAGCGGTTGACTTGCCTGTCCGAAAGTGTTGCCTCCAAACATAGGAGTAGCAGTGCTAGTTGGTCCAAAAGCACCGAATGTTGGATTGGGCTTGACACCAGTAAAAAGACCAGATTGTGTAGTGACGGTACCAGGTTGACTGAATGCGCCAAATCCAGTACTGCTGGTATTCACTCCCATACTAAATGGCATTGTAGCTTTTTGTTGGAATAAAGATGTATTCTGATTGTTGGTGGTTCCGAATGAACCAAATGGAGTTTGTGCACCAAATCCAGTAGCAGGTTGTTGGCCGAACAAATTTGTAGTCGGTGCAGTTTGGCCAAACGGTTTGTTATTCTGGCTGCCGAATAAATTAGTTGAGGCAGATGGATTAAAAGCAAAAGCGGATGATGCTGAGGAAGTGGTTGTACCAAATCCTAAAGGTTTGGCAAATAAATTGGACCCAGCTGTGCTTGTTTGAGTTGCCCCGAATGTGCCTGACTGCCCAAAAGCTGAAGGAGCACTGCTCCCAAATACTGATTTATTCTCAGTCTGTCCGAATAAATTAGTACCCGAAGCTGGTATTGCACCAGCCCCGAACATACCAGCTCCAACTGGTTGATTCATTCCAGTCCCAAATAATCCGGTGGATGGTTGATTTCCCTGTGGGCCTTTTCTATTCGCTTGATAGTCTTCCCACCTTAGTTCTTCCAAAGATTTCCCCTCATATTCTTTCATACACGTAATACAATGGTGTCTGGTACTTATTGTTTGATTAATACTCCCTTTTACCATCGTGTCAGTTCCTGTGACATACTGAAACTTAATAATTGTTCCGGTGGGTGTACCGGACACCACATTTCCAAATCCTTGATTTTGTCCAAATAGATTAGTAGAAGTGTTTTGTCCAAACAAACTAGGAGTTTGCTGCTGTTGTACAGGGTTGGCCTGTTGTCCAAAGAAACTGGTGTTGCTAGGTGCAGTTCCAAAGCCGAATCCAGTAGTTTTATTCTGCTGGCCAAATGATGCGTTCGAATTTCCAAAAAGTGATGTTCCTGTGGGCTGGGATGATGGAGTTCCAAACATTCCAGTACCTAAAAATATTAGAAAACTACAGAATAGTTTCCAAGACTTGTTTACACATATATAAACTACGTAAAAAATAATATAAAAGATTTTAAACTATTAAATTAAAATCACAGGTACAACACTAGATTTGGAACTTCACTAGAAATTCCTAAACACAAATTATCTATATTTGAGAACTCTCTTATGTACAATCAAATATGCTTATTTAATAAACTAAGTTTGGATATTAAACAGATTAATTCAGTAATATAATTTAAAAAAATTAATAAATTATTCCTACGAGAGAAAACATAATCAACTAGTGCTCTGAAATTATACGTATTTAGGATATATCTAAGATATAACTAATATTGTAACTATAAAACTATGTATTATGTATTTTCTTTGACATATCCTATGTCTGTGTGTACAGATCGACTGGAATAAAAGTATTATTATTATTAAGAACAAATACACACACAATTTTAATTTAACAAGTTGTGCGCTATGGCGATGAATATATTCCTGCCACTACTAAAACAGAATATGTTTATATCTTTTTTCTATTTTATCAGTATCACTAGGCCTTTGATTTAACCTGCCATAGGCAAGGATAATTTTGGAACTCAATATATAATAACATCAATAAAACTCACAGGAATCTTGCCTTAACTCTGTTATCTTCATCGCCTAAGAACTTAACATGAAAAACTAAAACAGCACGCAGTTTGTTACTGCACATACAGAAATATGATGCTAGACTGACTATGTGTTTATATGCAACGACAAGACTGACGTTTTATCTCAAAACAACATTCATAAGTTTTATGACGGGTAGTCCGATTTCATTCAATTCAAGTAGTGTTCATTTTCCTGTCCACATTATACATTTTGAATTGTTCGTCTTAAGTGATCATGTAAAACGAAAAAGCCGTACTGTGTAGACCAAGAGTAGGCAACCAAAGGCCCGTTGGACGAATGCAGTTCGATGAACGATTTTTTGCGGCCCGCAAGTAAGAAAATATAATGTTTATTTTTCTTAGTTCCGGTGTAGCCATCGCTTTAGGCTTCTTATAGAATTATTAATGCCGATGTAAATATGTGTAAACCGGCGTAAATAAGAACTTAGGATCGTAAAAAATAGATATTTCAAAAGCAATTATGGTCGGCCTAAAATGTTTTTACTATATGCGGCACACGCCATAAAAATTTAAAAAAATATACTATAAGCGGCCCGGGGCGTAAAAAAGGTTGTAAAGGGTCGTAAACCATGCATTATAACAATTTTATTTAGAATTAAAAAATTACGGGTAGATTTCATGACTCTAATAGCGAGTAATACAACGAGCAAATGTCTCCCTGGTTCCCTTACGCTTGTTATAAACAAATTCCACCGTAGTCAGCTATTGACATTCCAGTCGGTTGAAATACGCAAGTGATCCTTTTTAACGAACTCGGTTAAAAGATCTTTCGGTTATAGGTTAAATGGTCATAAGAGAGACTATCTGGTGGTATTGTATTGAACTAGTCTGATAGGTAGTGAATAGAAAGCTTTCAAGACATTGAAAAGGTATTTTTATTATTAGTGAAAATAAAATAGAAGAAAACACAAATCAAGACATAAAAATATAGTTAAATTTCTTCTAGATGTCAAATTACAGTACACCAAAAAGTTGTTGTCTATTACCAAATTCATACAACAAACCAGTAAAATATCTAATTTTTTACTCGGACCGATGAAAATATTATTTTACAAATATAATATATTGTAAATCTCTATAAAATTACATTAAAAAGTAAATATTTTTTAGCTACTAGTACAAGTAAAAATTTATAATATTATTTACTTTCTACCAGCCATAAAATATTTTACAAAAATCAGTTTTTAAAATTCACAAACACGGACAAATTCATAGTCATTCCGAAGTCACTTTAGAACATTTTACTTTGAAATACTGAAACCGAATGAATATTTTCTGATGTGGACAAACTTCTTTTGCCCTAAACTTTTGTTTAGGGTCAAGTAAAAAACATATTTACTTTTAAAGTTTTGTTTACGGGCAAATATTTTTTGGTTTTTGCATCGGGCAAGTGTTTAAAAACATTTGTATGTAAACATTGTTTGTAGATCTGAACAAGGCTTTAAACAACTAAACTAAATTTATGTATTTTTATTCATTATTAAAAGCGCAGTTAAGTTGTAGTGTAAGTTAAAAAATATTTTAACAGTCTTGATGACACTACACTGGTTTAGGATTAAGTACGATACTGTAAAATTTATATAGTTACCTATATTTAAAACTTCACTGTCTTTATCACGCGTCATGTTCTTAGTTCAAGAATGTAAAAAGTAAAATACAAAGTTGAATCAGACAATAACGTTTTCTTATCACTACTTTATTAGTTACATATTTATAACTATTAATAGTTTTAGTACTTTTATTAGTTTTATAAATTTTTTTATTTGTTAGGGAGGACAAGGCCATCCTAAGTCATTGGGAACCGGAGCAAAAGTGCGGGGCGCAGAGCAAAATTGTGGAGCCCCCAAAAATATTTTGCGAGGGCTATAAAAGAAAAAAAATAATAGGTTCCCAATGACAATGAAAGCATGGTCAATGTGACATTTCGAGCGATCCTATAATCTCTGTATCCTTTGTTGTTTCAAGTAATTCATATTAACAAAATATTCTAGCTTAATACTCAATAATTCGTAACCCTTTCGCTACAAGACACTTATTTCGATAACGTGCTTGTCTGATGTATACGGGATTCGTTTTTTGGCATTAGCATATATGTACGCTTCTTGTACGTAGTATAATTTTTTGAACATACCACACATCTTTATACAACCGCTTGCTTTCATTCTTCTATTGGGATTTTACTGATATAATGGCGAACTTACTAAAAAATGGCCAACTAATCTAAATGGAGATTTCAGATGCATTCTTCCAATACATTATTACATTTCTATATAAAATTATTCAAAAAAATAAAAAATTCTTCAGTTGCATTAACGATAATTTTTACAAATATAAGTTAGCTATTGAATGCGTACTGACTTCGCCAGAAAAATACAGGGTTTCAAACATTTAGATTTCTCGCTAGATAGTTACATGAAATTGTTGACGTACAGATACGCTTCTTGAAGCGAAAGAGTTAAGATAAACAATTGTTTAAACAAAATTGTTTTTTCTTACTTTAAATTCAGTGAAACCGTTAATAATGCTTTCAAAAGTTAATTCTATCAATTAAAGTAAATTAAAACAATTCGTTTTCAATCGACAATAACATTAAATTATTTAATCTCTCTCGACTCATGTCAGTTCTAAGATAATTATTTACTAACTTTAATTTCGCACAGATTCTTTTAGCTTCAGCTCTTGTTAAAGAGACTTAATAATAAAAGTGGTAAATTGATAAATTTGGAAAAGAATTACGTATTTACGATATATTTTTTTAAACAATCTAAAGAAGTTTTTGATAATCCTGCACTGAAACATTGCATTAGTAGTGTATTGTGTCACTGATATACTTAGGACGTTATTGTGCAGAATTACCTACAGACACTGTATAGAAACAGTCTGGCCAATGGTGATATCACTGCCATTAAGAGTCCAAATAAATATTAGACTATTCGGTTGGGTGCTCTACTATGCACTCAGGTTTAGGGATGGGAACGATATATCGATATATCGAAAATATCGATACTTTAGAAAAATATATCGATATTTTTATATCGATATTTGAAATGCGATATATCGCGCAAAATATCGATATTGGCACAAAATATCGGTATTCTTGTATATTTTCTATATTTAAATATATGCTGTTCACTTTTGTAGAAACAAACTATAGGCTATCCAAACGTTTAGGCGGAACTAATTTTTGAAATCTAGTAAATTTTTATCAATTAATTCGGACTTTTGGTCATTTTGTTTAGGCTTTGAAAATCATGCTCACATTGCAAATTCTAGATTAAATTGATTGTCATTATAAAATGTCCTTTTCATTACATTTTAGTTTTTTGTCATTCTTAATAAAAATTTCCCATTTATAAATTTTTTTGTCTTCAAAATATGGAAAAATGTATTAAAATATTTGACATATGTCATTCGTTTCCATGGTTTCACTGTTAGAATTTTAATTTTTCACATACCAAACCTGAAACATAAAATAACCCAAGCATGGTCCCTTTTCGTGACAGCCTAAAATAACGAAATTTCCATTTAGTTCCGCCTAATCGTTTGGAATAGCTTGTAAGACGAAATTTTGATTTCAATAATTTGCAACTTTGAAATTGACATTTTGGTATTAAAAAATTATAAAAAATGTCACTTTCTTAATAATGATCATAACCAATAAATCTAAAGTCGGTTTTACAGTGTAAGGAATATTTTTAATTGATATTTAAAGACCGTAATACACTATAAAAGTAACCAAAAAATCTGGTTTGTCCTTACAAATGTGAGCAGCATATATATATTTAATTAAGAGAGCTGTTAACAAGGATAATATTAGAAAGTTGGTTGATATCTGGGTGAGTGCCAACTGTAAAGTGATTGTCTGTCAATTGGCGACTTCTTTTTCCGCCAAGCCAACCAAAAAATATGTAATTTATATATCTTACATGTTACGTGTTAGTTATTTCGATATATCGAAAATATCGATATTTTTACTTCGATATATATCGAACATCGATATCACACTTACGATGTATCGAATCGCGCATATATCGATATTCAAAAATAAATTCCCATCCCTACTCAGGTTACTCAGCGAGCAAATATCGGATTTGATTGGCCAAGCAGTTACTCCAGAGTCATTGAAAGTTGTATTCGATTGGAACAGGTTACTGCTCACCGAGTGCTCGCAGAGCACTCTTTCTTGCTCTGGTTAAAGAGCTAGAGCAACGCCGAGCAATATGGCGCGTGGCGATATTTCAAAGCTAGTATGTTTATTAGAACTACTCGAGTCTTCATCAAATATTTTGCGATGTATCTTTTTGTATAATAAATCAAATTAGGAAATTAAAAGAAATAAAATTATTTAAAAAAAAGTACAAATAAAATACAAAAATAAAGAAAATTAGATATTTATTGAACATAGGAATATCAAATAAAAATAAGTCTATATTTTGAAATACAGGTACTCCTGACTTAACGAGTTTTGTTCCCTCGACTAGCGAATTGGTCGATAAGCGAGGAGCTTAATCATTTTTGTTTATTCCGAATAGGGATGAAGAAAACGAATTACACAACATAAAAATACAATTAGCAAAAATTATAAAAATTCAAGTTTATTCATAAAAAAAAAACATACATATTAGCATTTTAGTCATCGAACCCTTTAAAGCAACCCGAATTATTAAGTGAATTTGACGTTTACGCTTTGTTATATTCTTAAACGAGTTCAGTTTATGAGGCGATAGCTACAGAAAATTTCACCATTTCAGTGCATCTCTGCGCTGAAGAGCTGGTTGTAAGCCCGAGCGGTCGTTAAACAGGTAGGTCGTTAAATAAGGAGTACCTGTAGTTACAAAAAAAATCTATTCTACAATGAGTTCAAAAAGAAATTACATAAGGGTTGGCTATGGAAAACTAAAATGTCTACTGCAAGCTTTATAGAACAATATAAACTTATTACAACAACAACAGTGATGACAGTTAATTAATTCTAATGCTTGATGTTGACATTATTTTCCAAAGCCAACCCTATTGTAATTTCTTTTTGAACTCATGGTATTACAGACTTAGGCAACAAAATAAATTAATAATCTCATTAAAGATTAAATAACATTTAGCTAATATAAATAAACAGAAAACAAATCAAATATTGCAATCATAAAGAATAATAAAAATTATACATATTATTATTATCCTGCACGCAAAGAAATCACTGTAATAGCAGTATTAAGCACGTGTTCGATTGGGAATTGCTCTGGTATGCTCGCTAATAAACCTAGGGTCAAGTATGATGTCATTTACTCACTCATAAAGCAATTTCAGAGTGGTCCAATCGACAACGCTATTAGTTTCAAATGAAAAATGAGATAATCTTTGCAGAAAGAGTAAATTTTTGGGAATAGTTTCACATAAATTTACTGTTTCTGCAAAATTATCTTATTTTTCCACTTGAATTTCTAATATTTCCAATATTTATTTGGACTCCTAATGAAGGCACTGTGTCCATTGGCCAGACTGTTACTATATAGAGTCTGTAGGATTACCAGATCTGATATTTCGTTTATCCATTTTTTTAAAATAAACTTCTGAAGAAAGCGCAAGGTTGAGGTATGGGCCCGCTCCTATGTGCCTAAGGCCGACCCTGTGGGGCAAAGTGAAAATTTTAAAGTTTATTTAAACAAATTTTACTTACCAAATGCAGATGTTTGTGTCGCAGGTTGACCAAAAGTACTAGTTTGCTGGCTGCCGAACAAAGGTGTATGTTGTGTTGCTGTTGAGCCGAATAACGGTGCTGGCTGTTGACCAAATGGTGTGGCAGGTTGGTTAGAGAAACCTGTCACCGTAGTTTTTCCAAATGTTGGCTGGCCAAATGGATTGGCATTTGACACATTAGACATTCCGGTAAAACCTAATAAAATGTATAATTACAAATTAATCATTTTAACTAATTCTTAAATTACAATACAAATTATTTTGCTATAGTTTTAATATAATGTTACGCATAATTCAAATACGAAACTTTAAAAACTTTCTACACACCTGGAATATATTTCCGCAAAAAATTATATGAACTTGGATCCATTTCAAAATACTTTTTCCGAATATTTGCTAAATAATAAACTAATAAACTACTTTCTGTGTTAGTAACATTTCTATTGAGGCTCCTCACAATAATAAAACTTTTCACAAGTTTGTTTACTTGACAACAAAACAAAAGAACACAACAAATGAAATGGAAACATACTTGATTATTGGCAGACAATATATTGTTGATTTTAATGTATTCTTCAATATAACGTTCTTCCACAAACTGAGTTTCAAAACTAACTTGATACTAACATTTTCTGAAAATTTATAGGGTTGTGTGTACACAACATTTCACAACAACGAAAAAGTGGATGATACGTAATATTACACAAAAAAAATATACATATAGTAACTTATTTACACTTACCAAAAGTTGTATTGCTTGTACTAGTCCCAAACGCAGGTTTAAGATTAGAGAACATCCTGATTTAAGATGTAAGGTAGTTATAAACAAATACGTACTACAAAAATATGGTTAGAACGCTGATCTATAAAAGTTCATCTTTAAAACTATGATAAAGTATTACCACATGAGTTCTTAAATTGTTTACACATTGTACAACATAATAAAATAAACAAATATCATGTATTAACACAAATTCCGGTGACTCCGATCGAACTTGTAACGTGTGTGCCGATACGAACACAGAAAATGGCGATATGGCGCCAAGCTGAGAACAAACCTAGATCCACAGGCGTGCATATAATTCCTGCCAAGTATTCTAATCAATTCTAATGATAAAACCCTAATTCCGAGATAAAGATTGTGGGAAACAATTATCTATTTATATCCCTGATACATACATTTTATTCTGCATTGTTTAGATAAATAAAAACTAAAGATTGGAAATAAGATAAAATAAAATACGTAAGCCTATGTACTGTGTAATAGTGGAAGGGGCAACAGAAAGTTTTACTACGCATGTTAAAATTACATAGCACAAGCGCAGTGGTATGTTCGTCCAGTTCTCCCAAAACAAAAAATTACAGCTTCGTGGGTCGCTATTAATTTTCGGATTATCTTTGCCATCATGTACTTATCAATCATAATTATTATACCTATAAGATGAGAATTAATAACGTTTTTTTTATGTTTTATTAAAAGGATAGTACAATTTAATATTTATTAATCCAAATGTACCTTATAAAATGGAGATTAAAAATATTTAAAGGTATATCATATTAGAAAATTCAGGAAAAATACTTAATGCTGATTTTGATTTTCTTACGCTGATGGGGCTGACCTTTATGGAGTTTTATTAGGTCTATTCGTCATTTCTAACGATATATAATTGTCAGACGCAGGCGCAGAGTTCGTAGGAGTGCATTAAAATAACACTGCGCCTACGTCTGACGATAATAAGCCGTTAGAAATTACTCTACGAACAGAGTTATTACAACAGACATGTTCAATGTGTCTATTTTACACGGTCTACTTATCGGCTAAGACGCTGATTTTCATATAAACCATTTGATCTTCTTGTCTGAGATGTTCTGGATGTGCTCGACTGTCCAAAGCCGGAAGGAGCTCTGCTACCAATTAAGGAATTATTGTCAGTTTGTCCAAATAAATTAGAACTTGGTGGTATTGTACCAGCACCAAATGGCTGATTCATTCCAGTACCAAATAATCCAGTGGCTGGTTGATATCCCTGCGGGCCTTTTCTATTGGCCTGATAATCTTCCCATCGCAATTCTTCAAAGGATTTGTCCTCATATTCTTTCATGCAAGTGATACTATGGTGCCTATTAGTTATTTTTTGACAACAGCTCAACAGCTCTATTGGTATGGTTGTTGTTACACACTGGAACTTTATAGTTGTGCCCGTCGGTTCGCTGGACACCATAGTTCCAAACCCTTGGCTTGAGCCAAAAAGATTAGATGTACTTTGGCTAACTAAACTTGGTGCCTGCTGCTGTTGAACAGGATTCTTTTTCTGCTCGAAGAAGCTTGTGTTAGCAAGTAAAGTGCTTAAGTCGGATTCTTCCATTTTATTTTGTTGGTCCGATGATGTGCTTGAATTTACAAAAACAGATGGAGTTGTTGCCTGAGGTGACGGAGTACCACACCAACCAATTGATGGATGATTTCCATGCGGACCATTCCTATTTTCTTGATAGTGTTCCCATCTTAATTCTTCGGAAGATATATCTTCACAGTCTTCCATGCAAGAGATACTATGGTATCTGGCATTCATTGCATTATCATTGCTCTCATTTTCCATTGTGCCAGTTTTAGTCGTACACTGACTCTTGATAATTATATTTGTAGATGTACCAACTTCTTGATTTTGATCAACAAGTTTAGGAGGCGTATTTTGGTTAAATAAACTTTGTGTTTTCTCTTGTTTAACTATGATGTGTTCTTGCTCGGAGAGGCTGGTGTCGGTAATTGGAATGCTTAAGTCAATTTTATTTGTTTTATAATGTTGGTAAAACGAGTTTGAATTTCCATACAGAGATGTCGCTCTTGTCGGAGATGACGGACAATTATACCTATAAAATGAGAAATAATAATTTTTTAATAGTAATTAAAAGGCAGTGGTGTGTTGGAACAGGCACGCCCAGGATCGCAAGAGCCATTTAAAAATATTTCGAACCGGTTTATAAAACATAAATTTACAATCAAGTGTTTAAAATCAAACATATGAATGAATAAAAAATATAATATTTCACATAAAAGAATCCTTATATGTTCTTTAATCTTAGAATCTTTTAATATTCTTACAATCCTTATTGTAAGAATGTTAAATGAAATACAGCCTGTATTTAATTTATTGCTGTTGAGATTATGATAGGGAAATAAATTTAAGATCACAGCAATCCGTTTTGAAACTTTATACTTCTAAATATTTGTGTACACTTACTTGTTCGAAAAATGACAAAACTGGTTCATAAACTGATCAAAATTATATTTATTTCTGTAATTTTAGTCGGACAGATGCGCAACAATAACAAATCAAATGCTTTACTGAAGTTTCAAAATTGAACACCGTAGCGCTGGGATCTTCAATAAAGTATATTCAAATATTGTATTATTGTTACACTAAATATTATTAAGCTAAAATTATAGAAATAAATGTATTTTACAATATTTCATGAACCTATTTTGCCGTTTTATCAACAAATAAGTGTACATAAATGTTTAAATAACATATAAAATATCTTCTATCGAAGTTCAAAATTGACCACCATGGCGCTGGGATCTCAAATTTATTTCCCTATAGTTATTTTGACTCGATGTTTGTCGTTCGGGTTGAATAATGCGCTTCTGCCTTATACTGTTTGGGATTTTTCATCCGCAAACGCATTTAGAGTGAAACAAACAGACGTATAGGCTGGTATTCCTCTCGTACTTCATGGGTATAAGTTTTCCAAGATATCAGAGGGTTTAATCGTCATCTATAAAAGTTACTACGTTTACATGTGTAACATGATTATTTTTTGTCACGTGGGTTGTCCATATAATTCCGAGGTTAACTGCAACTCAGAGTACACCAATATTATTACAATATTAAGCATGAATAGTTTACAAACATTACGCTTGTAAATCCAAAGCTTTATGAAAATAGAATATTATAATAAGAGACTCTGACAAATATAAGAACATATGGCAACATCAGTGGCAACGCTAGCTCTTAATATCTGGGGGAGGGGGATTTTTTAGTAAAATTTTGGGGGGCCAAATACAAGTGATGACCTAAAAAAAAGTCCTCACTTCTAAAACACATTTTTCTCCAAAGAATTCTGGGGGCCAGAGCAGTTTTTGTGGGGGTCCGGGCCCTCCCGGCGCCGCCACTGGGCAACATGTGAACGTAGTAAGAAAGGCATCTCTGTCAGTACTGCCAATAACATCAAAATGAAAATCTTAATTCTTACTTACTAATAATTAAAACTAGTTACAATTCTTGAAAAAAAAAAAAAATAATAATTTAATCGTTGGTTTTCATTAATATAAACATCTATCGTACATAATATTAACAAAAATATATAATAATATGTTTGAAATTATTTTGCAATGGTTTAGTATTAATGCGAACACCATGATTTTGGACGTTGGACCATTGCTGATAGTACTAATACTTCACAAAATATAAAATTCGGCAATAATAGTACTAGGCTAGAATAGTACAATATACATTGAGTATTAGTATCAACGAGATATAATACTTTGGACGTTTCAGAAACTGCTCATCAATTTGTTTCTCTGAGAGCATCTCGTTTTCCCTCAGCCAAACCAGCGTTAAGTTTCCTCACCTTTGGCTACCTGTCGTTAAAAATAACCTTTCTAATCCTCAACTCAGTAATCCGTTAACAAACATCTCTTTATCTGTACATGTGACAAACAACCCAAATCCGGTCATTAAGCTCGGAACCAGGTACATAACCCAGTTCCATGGCTTTAATCAACCGACCAATGGTAACACACCTACCACGTCATTCCATTCATACAACACGTGGTATTAAAAGTCTAAATAAATACAAACGTTTATCATTCTTGTGATCTCTGAAGATGGAAACGGATTGTTGAGCAGTTTCCAATACGTCGAATTTTTATTTTATGAAGTATTATATATCTTTGATACTAATAATCAATATATGTTGAACTATTCTAGCCTAGTACTACCAGAAATGGCAAACGTCCAAAATAATGGTGTTCACAAAAACATATAAATTCGTGTATTAATTCAATGTAAATGTTTGTAGTTTAGGATTATTTCATTTTGAAGGTTTCTACTAGCTTCATGATGAAAATCACTAATATCGTGGATCACCTATACCTTAACATTATTTAATATCTTTTTTTTTACAATTTACAAACACACCACTGCTAAAAGGATATATAAAACAATATAATTTTAAAATAACATTTATTAATCCAAGTATAACAAAGTACCTTATAAAATACAGATTAAAAAAGTTTATAGAAATATCATAATCGGAATGGCAAACAAAAAATGTTTTAAAATCAAGTACAATCTGAATAATTTTGTTTAGTTTATCTATTCTTACAGTAGATGCAGAGCCCTATGATTTTGGAGCCCTTGTCATATATATAGCTACGTGCCTTTTTAAGTTAAGGTACTATTTGACTGGCACTGCCCACTGCGGCGGTTGATGTATCATTTTCATGTTGGTGTTGGAAGCGTAGAGCAAGAAATTCAGCCAATAGAATCGCTCTATTGCAAAACCAGTCCCATGGTGTGATTGGCGCAATGTCATAAGCGCGGTATCGCAAGTTCAGAAATTACAACTATGAGCGCTGGCCGCACAGTCGGGCATGCGCATTTAGCTGCCTTTCACGTGAAAACTGTAAACAACCTAACCTATAACCACCTTATTTATAAATACATACAGTGGAAACTGTTAATCATGGAACCATGGGTAATATATGCAAAGAAATACCTATTTTATAGAAACAAATAAACTAATTTAATTACGAATAACTAAACTAAATATACGCCAGACGTGTAGAAGGATACTTATACGCGATGATACTGGAGCACCATCCAGTCCAGTTATCACGGTACTTTCCCGGTCAGATCGGGGAATCCCAGGCGTACGATAGTTATTTCAGCACAGGCGTAAAAGTGAATCGGCGTATATCGTGTTCTACCTGTAGTTCCCGTTTACTGCCAACCATCACGGCGAGCAATTGCAGCGAAATAGTACCTTAAGAGATAAAAATAAGGCATCCGCCTCCATTCAAATACCACCTTGATAATGATGCCAACAGCCAGCTATACCAGTGCGTATATAAATTCATATTAGATCTTTGTTTAAAACTTAAAAACAATTTTAACTTGAAGACTACATTAAGAATTGAAGATTAAGGAACAGTTGAAAATATAATTGTTTAATATTCAAGAAACTTTTTTTAAATTTCTATCTGCCATTCCTGTGAAATACTGAATAAAATGTATGTCTATAGCACCAAAATTCCCTAGGTAAATGTACTTCACTATATTCTTACAAATTTGATTTAAGGAATGGTTTCAGGTACAATCCAAATGACTTGTTGACTGGGTCAGCATTCAATGGACTTTTGGAAGCCTCGTCAAATAATCTTTCGTAGACATTTCCATCGTATGCACCTAAGGTTGATGATAGGATATCATCGTGGATATCAAATCCATCTACAATGGAAACAGCATTTGGACGGAGTAAAGCAAGTAGTTCTTCCAACCAGGACTGGAGATATTCTACATCTTTAGAAGTAGCACGAGTAAACTGGAAAAGATTTTTTTTAAATATACAATATGAAATAGAATGCGTACAAAAAAGTTAAACTTACTCGTAATAAGTCACCAGTACATCTCAATAAAGTTGTAACTGCGTAAAGCTCAACAAGCTGATTAAGGATTTTTCTCAAGTTTAGGGATACATCAACTTTTTTAACCATATTATGGAATGTTTGGACAACAAATGCACGACAGTGGGCCTAAAATAAAAATATTATAACAAACAAAAGAAACTATACTAAGTTTAAATACCTCTGCTGCACCGACAAGTTCAATGGATGTTAGATTCCATGCATCTTCAGGTGCTATGCCTTGCTTAGTTCTCTCATTAATATGCTTAGTTGCCAATTCAATTTTACTAAAAAAAAAAAACGTTTTTATTAGATCAGTACGGAAAAATATAGTATGTTTCTTTCACACAACAAAATGAATTGTTTTTTTGCAATGATTCACAAAAATAATACACAAATAATAAAAAAACAAGTATTTCTCCATTGAACAAAGCAAAACAATGTCATTCGTATCTTCCACAAATCGCCACCAGCTGTCAGGGCGCTTAAGAAGTTTCCCCTATTGTTACACGTCTGTCAAGCTAAAATGATAGGATTAAATATATTTCACAACATTTTATGAACCTGTTTCCCCGTTTTATCAACAAATAAGTGTACACAAATGTTTAAATAGCATAGAAAATTACAAATAAATGTCCTCTATCGTCGTTAAAAATTGACGACCATGGCGCTGTGATCTTAATTTTATTTTCCTAGATAAGGAGCAAACTGAGGCTGTTTAATATTCATTCAATTTTTGTCAACAATCAACATCTTCAGAGTAAACACTGGCTCTCTCTATGACGGAGTGGGCTGGCAGTGCAATTACAACGAGAATCCAAAGACAACACCGGCTGGCAAAGAAGCTACCACAGAGGTCAATGGTTTTGGTTATCAAGGTTTTCAAATTATTTTGGGTTATGGTAAAAAAAAAATACTCACCAAGCTGCAATTTGTTGTAACGCTGTAACAATAGTATCGACATTTCTTGTAATCTTAAAATTATCAACTCTTTTAATAAAATCTTGCAAATACTGAACAGTAAGAGTCATTTCTTGTCTATCAACAGCTTGCTGCCAAGCTTTAACGAGATACCTAAAAAAATATTATTACATAAATTAGGAAAATAATTGAATAATAAATTTTACTTTGCGGTTTGAAGTAGTAATACTGTATTCTCGCCTTCATACGTACAAGCTGCTGTTACTAAACCATAAGTGTTTGGAAGATTTGAGCTTGTCATGTATCCATGACCTCCACATGACAAGCGACAAGTTTCAACACCTTGGGCACAATCAGATGTGGATACTGCTTTCAAACAACAGGACAGTGCATGCAACTGTAATAAAAAACACAGTGATGTAATAGATACATTTAAAAAAAATATCTAGATACAGATACCTAAGAAAAATTGTATATAGATGCAGATACAGATACAGAATTATAAAAAATATCTAGATACAGATACATGACAAAAATTTTTGTATCTAGATACAGCTAGATACTTTTGAAAAAACACTGAAAAATTAAAATATCATATTTTTTACCAAATAAACAGTGCATGTTAATCAGTATTATACAGGCTGTTCAAAAACGACAGTGACGTCACAAAAAGCCCACTAAATTCAAGGTAAAACACTATTCTACGGAATAAATTTGTACTAAATAACGTATGTATTATGTTAGACATATGAGCTGCGTATCTATAAGACTAATGTTAGTCTTATAGATAAGCAGCTATGTTCTTGTTAATATACTATAATTTTTATTGTACTCACTTCTGGTAGGGTGTTTAAGAGTCCCTTGTCTATATCAGAAGTAACGCTATTGTACATATCCCAAATCCATTGTGCGCTATAGTTGTAAGCGAAGCAAGTAGCTATAAGTGGAAACAATTTATACTGTTGCATAATATAATCCAATATTTGTGGTTCGGGTGCACTAAAAAATAAAATAATCTTATAAGCGATAAACTTCTTTTTCTACAATTTTTATTAGCGTACTTAGGCTTAATTTCAGATTGATGTCTAACAGCGCTGTATCTTGTAGCTATCGTAACTGCTTTTCGTAAATAAATACTCATATCCTGAACAATTACAACTCTTACGAACATCATTGTACCATAAGTAAGTTTACTACTTGGTGACTTGATGTATGTACCGTCTTTTAAAACTTTGTTATTCTTCATTAACATATTCTTTCTTGGTATTCTGACATTTTCGAATCCAAGGTAGCCGTTGTTGGTTGCATTCATTCCTAATTTTGTACCAATTTCTCCAACTTTAATACCAGGTAATGGCATATGGGTTTCTTCATCACGTAGTTGAACAATGAATGGATGGATACCATGACATTTTCCTTGAGTATGTAACTGAGCTACTACAACTGCGTAATTCGCAGTTTGGGCCACTAAAAAAGTTTTATTAAATTTTTTTGGAAACTGCACGTTTTTGAATAAAATAGAGTTGTATTTCAAAAATGGGACTTACATCCCCCTGGCCACCATTTGTAGGAAGTAAGTGTTGGACTGTTTAAAACAAATTCTTCAGTTTTTGGGTCATATGTCGAGGTAGTTTCTAGTCCTCTGATAAAAGTTCCATGACCCAATTCAGTCTAAAAAATTAAATACTGATAATAAACGTGATATAAACAATCAAAATTGTTATATCGACCCATCCTACGAAGATCGTCGTAACTAAATATTTAAATTTTTTGAATTATGTATGTACAGTATTAAAATATCGTGCAATCTTTCCGTAAAAAAATAAATGTATGCACAAAACTGTATGTTATGTTACCAAAATTTTAATTGTGTGAGAAACGATTTTTTCCTGAAAAAATTACATGATATTTTTATATTTTACATACATTTACATTACAGTTTTTGGCAGAAAAAATATAAAAGTATAAGGACACCCGCCATTCTCACCGGATTTGGTAATATGGGACTTTTAATTATTTTTTGAGCTAAAAAAAATTACAGGGTATGTTTTCGTCTGAAGAAGAATTTGATGCTGTAATTCATGATTATTTTGTAAGTATTCCAAAAGAAGATTAGTTCAGAACTTTTAAGAAGCGGATGAAAAGAATGGCCAAATGTATTATTAAAAGGATAAACTAAGCAAGAATTATATTTATTCATACCTGAGCATAAGTTCCAATAATTTCGCAAGACCACGCTCTCTGAATCCATAAAGCTTGTTGTTCGGCAGTGCCCTGACCCATTAAAGTTGGAATAAACATAACATAATGTAAAGTTATCGGGTTACCATCTTTTAAAATTGCAGAACCGATCTGCCCTCCCAATATTTCCCTATGAAAAGAAATGTAGTGATTAAATAGATCTGAATTTATGTTAAATATATTACCTAAAATTATCCATTCCTCCTTCTCCTTGATTTTGAAGTTCTTGTACTTTCCGGAACAAAACACAAGCTTTTTCCATAGCAAATTCATATTTTTCTTTATGGCTGAGATATTCAACTGGTGTTACACACTTCAATTCAGGATCATTAAGAAAGAAATTCTCTAAAACAACACCAGTCTGTTATTTATTTGTTTAAGATTAAGAATCATTGGTTACACCCTATTTTTTAATCATATAAATGCAGTTTTATAGTATTTACCTCGCTTTTTTCTTTGGGCTGTTTTTTCTGCTCCACCATCCAAAAGATGTGTTAATTCTTGTACATCAAAAGTACATTTTTCTCGTTCCTTTATTAAATCTGGGTTGACTTTACTTATTTTTGCCATGGTTACAACTTGACTGTAATGAGTAGCAAAATTTCTTATCAAATATTAATTACGTCGTACAATTATGAAGTGAATAAAAAACTATTAAAACTTCAAAGTTCATCATTTAATAATCTTAAAGTGGGGAGATTTCTAATCTCTCTTGTTTCAAAGTTCAATGGCATCAGAAAATTATGTCAAAAAGGATATAAAATAAATAACAACAAAGCTGTAAAATTTACTCACAAAATTAATACTTACAATTGGAACTAGAGTTGAAATTTAAATAAAAACATTCAAAATTCTTCAGGTTTTTGACAGATCTAAAATAACATTTTTGAAGGTTAGTGTCAAGGCACACAGTGGCGTACTAGAAAAATATATATGGGCGTTAAGCTAAAAACAAAAGAACAGGCGCCACCGGGGGTCCGTCGGATGTCTTTTTTGTCATCTCTTCATTTCGTTCTTTTTTTGGTCATCACTTTAATTTGTCCTACTGTTTTTCTTTTTTTAATTCAATTCATCCTCATCAATCCGATTTTTTTTTTCATTTGTAATGGTACGTACTCAGCTCTTTGCTTGTCCGACTAACCAATCAGAAGCCTGCAAATATTTTAATTCGTCCGGCACCCGTAAAAAGTCGGATCGTGTTCAACTTCGTCCAGCAAAACAGACGATTTTCTCTTGAACGGATGAATTGTCCAGCGCCGGTACGAACTATTAGTTTAGATGTGGTTTTTAACCCCCCATGAAGACATCCTGGCTACGCCACTGCTTTCAATTAAACATACTAGTGATTAAAATAGATGAAACCTTGGTATGGTTAAAACCGGACTAGTGTTTTTACATATTTTTTTTTATAAATACTTTTTTACATACTTTAATTGAATTTTGATTTAATCCATAACAATTTAAAAAGTAAAATTATAGAATCCATCTCTCTTTTCTTAAATATTTCTGGAAATGCTTAAAACTAAGGATCTATTTTGAGATTTGGCTACCCACTTTAGTAGTCCGCCTGTATATATATATACAGGCGGAAAGGAACATATATGTTCTTTTACTTCCGCGTACCCCGCTTCCCAATGCTTTGATTTCAGGTAATGTTTTTTTACCTCGAACACTTCTTTTTGGATAGATTGTTTCCAAGTGGATTTTAAACCGTACCGTGCATTAACAATATTGTTATTAGGGCGCCTCACTATGTGTCCTATAAGGTAAATAAAGATTCATTCAGCTTTTTTCGACAATTTTGTATTATTTCTAGAAACGCACAACGTTTCGCAAATAAATCATTGGATTCCTCAGGTGCTACAATAATAATACACATACTTATTTGTATTGAGAACTGACAATAACTGAAGTGACGCCTAGTGGAATATTTTGGAACTTAACGGAATAGGATTTTGTTGGATGTGGCTCATTTTATTGCATTGTTTGTAAGTGTTAAAGTGAAGAAAATTTTAATAAAATGTCTTTAAAATCGCAACAGAAAATTAACTGCAATGTGAATTCTTGTGTATCAAATGGCAAATGTCAAAAAATCCTATTCCAATCGCCATTTTGTAAGCGAAAACAGCGCCTCTATAGGTCTCAATTTGACCATTTTCAAAGGTTTTGTTTGACGATTCGTATTTATTGTAAAAGTTGGGTTGTTAAGGCCCTAATTTTTTTCTAGACTAAACAACATACGAAGATTGCAAAAATTCAAACCGCTGTTCTCTATAATTTATTGTTCTTAAGTTATAATTTTTTGAAATTTCAAAAAGAAATTTATCAAAAAAAAAATGTTTTTTTTTAGTTGCTTCAAAAATAGTTTTAAGGCCCTTTAGAACGTCAGGATTTCAAAAATTTCAACCGCAGGTCTTTATCTCATACAGATTTTGAGATATGGTCTTTCGAAAAGGAAATATTTACAAATTTTCAAAACTGCATGGATCAAAAAGGCGTTAACTAAGGAGGGCCCTATTTTTTATCTAGGTAGAAAAAAGTATGTAGATTTCAAAAATTCAAACCGCAGGTTCTTATATTTAATTGTTTTTAAATTAGAATTTTTAAAAATTTCAAAAAAAAAAAAAAACTTGAAAAATTAAAAATTTCACAAAAACAATTTTTGTTTGGGGCTTGTTTTATAATATGTCCAAAGGCCCTTTAGGACCTCAGGATTTAAAAAATTCCAACCGCAGGTCCCTATCCCTAAATAATAATAAACAAATTTTTTAAAATAAAATAATACACCAGTTTGCTTCAACTTAAAAGAAGGATAATAAATACTGCAGACTTCTATCGTTATAAAAATAAAGACAAATTGATGAAGAAATCGTATGCAGGTAATATGGACACTACTTACTTGTTAAAATAAATAAGATTTCTTTGTAAAATAAAAATAAGTATACTTTGTAGTCACAAATATATTTAAATACATGCCATTTTGGGGATCATTTGAGTCAGGGGTCTGGGTACATGGCTCTCACTGCAGCTCCCCTTGATCGACCCTGATATAGGTTCCAATGTCTTGCAGATAATATCCGAAAAATCAGCTATTGGGCTCAACAGCGCCATGAAGTGATGCCAAGTGGACAAAGCTGAACTCATGAGACGAGTAACTCTTTATTGTTTACATTTATTCTTACCTTTAACAATTCTACATATATTATAGTAAAAATATAAATTTTAATAGTAAATTGTATTTTTTTTATAGTATTTATTATTTTTACCTGGACATAAAGATAGCAACTACTCTTAAAAAATCTTTTTTTTTTATTAATTAAGAAAATGAATTATTATTAACAGATCATTTTTAATATTTTGTATAGTAACCACTAGTATTTATAACTTCCCGACATCTTTTCGGCATTGATTCTAATAATTTCGTGATCATTTCATTATCAATATAAGACCAGGCACCCTGCAAAGCTTTAAACAAATCTTCAATATTTG
Organism: Liopterus haemorrhoidalis; assembly: GCA_963971575.1. Classification (NCBI taxonomy): domain Eukaryota; kingdom Metazoa; phylum Arthropoda; class Insecta; order Coleoptera; family Dytiscidae; genus Liopterus; species Liopterus haemorrhoidalis. Next base: position 62,540,292 of record OZ020614.1, read on the forward strand.
AATGCGTTTTGTTTCTAATCTTTCTGTCGACAATCTCCCAAAGGTTTTCTATTGGATTTAAATCGGGTGACTGTGACGGCCAAGTCATTACGTTAATTTTTGAATCCTCGAAACATTTTTTGACCAACTTCGAAGAATGTTTTGGGTCATTAACATGCTGAAAAATATGTTTTAAATGCATGAACTCATCAGAGTAAGGTTCCATAACATTCTGAAGGCTGTCTTTATATTTAAATCGATCCATTATTCCTTCTATGTGGTATAGAGGACCCATACCATATCCCGAGAAACAGCCCCATACCATCACACCGCCTCCGCCATGTTTAACTGTTGGCAAGGTGTATTTTTGAACTAATCTTTTATTAGCAGGCCTCCTAACGTAACTTACACCATCACTTTTAAACAAATTGAACTTAGATTTATCACTAAAAATAACTTTGTTCCATTGATCCACAGTCCAGTCAATATGATTTTTAACAAATTCTAATCGGGCCCTCACATTCTTTTTGGATAGAAGTGGTATTTTAGCAGGACGACGACTAAAAAGACCCTCACTAACTAATCTTCTGCGAATAGTTCTTGTTGAGATGTTTTCTTGATCCATATGTGGCAAAAGGCCCAAAATTTTCTCCGATGACAGAAAGGGGTTATTGGTAGATAAATAAATAATTTTTTTATCAGTTCGTTTTGTAGTTTTTCGTGGCCGTCTTGGAATTTTTGAAACTTCAAACGTACCTTCTTCTCGAAATCGTTTTATAATTCGCGACACAGTAGATTTATGAACATTTAAATTTTTTCAAATCACATTTTGCAGCAGCCCTTCTTTAAAACCAGAAATTATTAAGTTTCTAATTTCACTTGAAACAGTTTTACTACGACCCATGATTGACAAATATAAACTGAAATATTACTTGTACACAACATATTATTTATGGATAAAATCTGCATAGAACAAGAAAATTCAAGTAGTTGCAATATTTTTGTCCAAGCAAAAATGAAGAAATAATTTATTATTAATCTGTAAGTCAGATTATTTGACTATTAATTGATGTAACAGACAAAATATGATTAAATTATAGAACTAAGAGTATTATTTTCCAATATTATTATTAAAATTTGAAATATTGAGAAATGTTAAAAGTTGCAATCTTTATGGCCAATACTGTATATATATATATATATATTTTTTTTATGAATACGAGAAAAAAAGTAACATTAAGTATGAAGGTGTGCTCAAGGCATTTCAGAGCTACAGATTTCACCAATATTGTTTACTTTATTTATTGTTTACTATTATTAATATTTAACAAACTAGTATTTATTAAATAATGCATGAATTTACAGGTGCAGGTTATCCAAGTTAATTTAAATTTTGCAGTGAGGTGGTGATTTTAGACTGTTTGTTTGTAAACATAACAACTCTTCTCCTTCAACTACACACCTGGAAGGTGTTATACTTAAAAAAATAAAATAATTTAGTAAGGATAGCTGTTTATTATTCAATGTAAATCGATGATTTAACATGTAAAGAAATAAGGACAACTTTCACATTAATCGTTTCGTTCAGCTGTTTTACACCGATCGCAGCGCGGCCATAGGTCATTGTTGAGCCCAATTATTAGTTATGTGGCCATTAAACATGTTGCAATAAGCAGTTAATTTATGATTTAGGTTATAGTAAATAAAAGAACAAATATCTAAGAATTATTTATTTAAGTAACAAAATAAGTTGTACTTTAGATAAACTTTTAACACTAAAGTTTACAAGAGCTACATCAAATGTTAGTTTAAGAAGTAGCTCAACTCATTAGAGTGTACAAAAAAACAACTTTTTTTTACAATCAACAAGATTACCTTTTACATTGCATGTGGGAACGGGTAAATTTGTTACAAGTAAAAATTTAAATAGTTTCAATTTAAAATATTTGATCTTGGACTTTTGGGAGATTGGTCCGAGGAAGATAATTTTCCTTTCCCGCATACAATGATTGGCCCAACGAGATAATTTTAGTTCCCGTATATAATATTAATTTACAAAATGTACCCGAATATATGAATATTGCTGTCAAATTAAGGGTTTGCGACTCAAATTTCTTTTGATAGTTCGAAAAGTGTTTTACAATATATTAATATATAAAATATTTGATATGCGTTTTTATAATCTTTATTTTAAAAATAGCTTTTTTAGAAAAATTTCTAATTGGAATTTTTTTAAAACCAAAATTGTCGGATAACTACTAGTGGTGTGCCGGAGTTATCCGTATCCGCGGATCTGGCTTTTATGCGATCCGGCACATCACTAATAAGTACAGTGAATGAAGAACTTATCTCAATTTTGTAAAAAAAAAATCTGAGGTTGTAAATCCAATATTTTGAATTTTGAGTAAGAACTGATTAAATTTATAGTTAGCTTAAACCTGAAATGGAATTACTTATTCTAATGTTATTTAAAATTCAAAATATTGGACTTTATTAACTGCCAAATATAATTAACTTATAGCTTAATTTATGTCATAATGATATGACTAAAAAATTATTTTTGTTTTAGTTTTCCTGATGAAGTATAATTTTACCAAACAATAAAGAGATAAAATCCTTTGAACTATCAAAGAAATAATGGAAAACAATAAATATCTTCTCTGCATAAATCTATTATCACAGTTTATTTTTTTAGTCTTCTTCATCTTCTTCATCGCTTGTTTCATCGTGTACTTTAGCTTCTTCTTCCTCCTTCATTTTCATCTTCTTAATATGTCGGACCAATTCTAGGACTTCGTCTTCTCTTTCAAGCTTAATTGACGATATAGATTCTAATAATTTTTGACGAATGTTTGGTTCAAAATCACTTACTAATTTACGCATTTCCGTCTTCATGCTCTCAACATCTTGGTGGACACGTTCCATCTCGTTACATATGTACAAGGTACCATCGTAAGTTTCAGCACATTTAGCACATTTCTTTTTTGTATCTGCGCACTCCGTACAAATGGTGTGATAATTCTGTTTGACATTACGCTGTTTGCAACTGAAATATTACATATTAAGCATTAGATCAGGTTTTTTAAAATTTCATTTTAATGGCTTTTGCAGCTTCAGCAATTAGCCAGGACAATTATTTTTTTTTACCACTTTTACAAATTCGACTATCTCCCAAAATTCAGTTCACCCACTTTCTTATAAACTACCGGCATTTAACTCCATGGTAGACAGAGTTTTCAAATTACCCCTCTCAAAAGTTAAATTTAATCTAGAAATTAACACCATTAAAACCATAGCCATTTATAATGGGTTTAATTAATCAATTATCGACAAAATTTGTTAGAAATGGAAAATTCATAAATTACAAAATAGCATTTATCCCCATGTATCCAATCCTGAAGATAATATTTATATTTCCCTTACATATTCCGATAAAATTAACCGTCTACTCAAAAAACACAATTTATGATTGCCTTTAAACCCCCCTCTAAAATATCTAATTGTCTTTTTAATGCCAAAGACCCTATTAAACCCCTTTTTAAGTCTGGAGTCTATAAGTTGACTTTCGAGTGCAGTTCCCTTTATATTGGCCAACAGGAAGGAATTTTAATATTAGATTAAAGGAACATTAATAGGAATTTTAATATTAGATGCGGTCGCAATAATCCTAAATATTGCTACAAATTAAATACTGTTCCAATTAAACAAGTCACTGAACAAATTGATCTTGGAATAACCGTCACTTCAGACATGCAATGGTCCTCGCAAGTTTTAAAAGCAGTGAAAAGGGCTAACTATGTCTTATACTTGATATCAAGATCCTTTTATCAGCCGTCACCGGAACTAGTGCGAAAATTGTATATTACATACGTAAGACCGCATTTGGAGTTTGCTGTGTCAGTTTGGTCTCCGTCTTTAAGAAGGGATATAAACTTAATGGAGAAGGTTCAACGGCGTGCTACAAAATTGTGTCCAGTGATTAGACATTTGTGCTACGATAACATCTGTTATCGTAGCACAATCGTAGCAATCGTAGCAATTTTGAGATTAACATCTTTAGAACATCGCAGGCTGAGAGGTGACATCATTACATTTTTTAAAATAGTGCGTGGCGATTTTAAGTGCGATTTATCGCATCTTTTCACCCTCAATAGTGATAGCCGTCTGCGTGGACATATTTTTAAGTTAAAACATGAGGTTTTTAAAAAAAATGTGCGTTCTAATTTTTTAATAAACCGTATTTTTAAACTTTGGAACAATCTACCTGAATATGTTATGTCTTCGACTAGTGTGAACAATTTTAAGAACAATTTGGATTTATATTTAGCCATTGGACAATAAATTTGTTATTTTTTTCTTTTTTTAGTATACTATTAAGGTTTAGTTTAACTTTTAGTTACTTTGTTACTTTGTATAGTTACTTTGTTTTTTTTTTCTCTCTCTCTCTTTGTTTACTTTTTGTATATGTATTTTGTTTTTGCACATACTCATAATTGTACAGTATTTAGAGCTATACAAGTCTTATGACTTCTGCTCTTAGTTGTAATAATAATAATAATAATAACATAACAGAGCCTTTAATTCTAATCTCGACATTTACCATTCTACCTTTAATTGAAAAGACATCTTGTCATAAAAACACTTGTAAACATCGCAGTGAAAAAATATTACACTCTAAAACTAATTTTTTCACATATCTCCCTCATTCTTGACTTAACAGCAAAAATGTATATTACAAAAATTGTTTATAATAAGAAAACAAATCTTTTTTGTTTTATATACTTTTTCTATTAGATGAATATTAGGAGTTACAGGGGGTCACCCTAAAACTAAAATCTTGAAATATCTGACTTATTATTTATTTTAGATCAAAAATGTATATGGGGATTTTTTCCCCCTTGAATGAAGTTTTTTAATAAAATATATATTTGAGGAGCTATGGGGAGAGCTACCTATAAACGAAGTATCTCACTTATTATTTTCTTAACATCAAAAATATATACAAAAGAGTGGTTAAATTGAAATATCTCACTTATCATTTACATTACAGCAAAAATATAAATTATAAAAACCGTACAAATTAACATATGACGTGTTTTTAACAAAGAACACTTTACTGGGCTTGTCCTGAGTTTGTTCCTTTCCAATAATTAAATAAAATAAAATTAAAATAAGTAAATAGCCAGACACACTCCAGACTATATAGTATTGGAGGAAACAAAGAGAGACAAGATAAGAATTTTTATGGGAAAAAGAGCAATGATCTTCGAAGGAAAATACTAATCACGGAGAAAAAAATCTTAAAAGAATATTGTAAAGAGAAATAACAAGATAATAGGCTTAATAAATGGACTACGAAGAGGGTAACCTACTTAATAACAAATGGCACAATACCCGAATACACCAGAAGATGAAGAATATCAGGGCTAGAAACAGTCAAAAGGGAAATGGAAAGAGACAGAGAGGTGCAAAAACAGGAACAATGGAGCAGAATAAAGGAGTCTCTGTATAATAAGCTATACCAGCATGTAACTCCCACAGAAGATCCCAAATACCTGACAAAACCTAGGAAAGTACAGATGAGAGCTATATTCAGATGTGGAAGTGAGGAAAGGGCAAACTGATTCTGGATGAAGGAAGAGGAACAGCTCTGCGGAATCTGCTGTAAAGAACTCGAGACTATACTTCATCTATGAAACTGTCAAAAGCTGAAATCAGAGAGCAGGGACCCTTTAAAGCTTCCGGAAGAACATGGAAAAGGAAAAGACTGGATACAAATAATATTAAATAAGGATGTGACAAAATGTATATACACAATATAAATATATATGTAGATTTTAGGCCGAAAGGCAATAAAATATATGAATTTCTTCTAAAAAACCCAAAAATTTCATTGTGAGGTCAGGAACTAATTGGATACCTATCATATTTATAATATTAAGTATACATACATGTTACATGTTTTTGGTTTCTTCAAAATTTTGTACTTCTTGTACTTGATTTTCCATGCAATAATGTCTTTACATCTTGCGCACACATGCACAACATCCATCGATAACAACGATTGAACTCTAGGATTTGTCGAATGCAAATCGCTCTTAAAAGCAATTGAATTTTTATGTTTTTGTGGTCTAGTCCTCGTCACATTACCTTTTTGACTACTCATACTAAAAAAAGTAACATATGAAGAAAATTAATATATTATCCACATATTTATCTAGGTTACAAAACAAATATATATGAAAATGTAAAATATTTAGAATACTTACTTTGTTAGTATCCCACTTAATATTAAGAATATATTTAAATATGTACAAATATAACCACAAACTACAACAAACACGTTTTACTAATAAATTCTCTTCAACAGCAAAAACCCTATCACATTTTTTAAGTTACGAAGTTCTGTTTACATATGGAGAAGTCTGTTGCACACTAATAAAATACAAGTAAAATCTTAAAATAAGTTAAAACGTATGTAATCTTTTAAATTCGAAAATATTTAATAGGTCATTACTTTTTTTTTTAATTTTCATTAAATAAATCATAGATAACGAAATTTATTTTTCATAAATTTACTCCTGAACGAGTACCAAATTTCCGCACATGCGCAAAAACTTAAAAAGTGTCAAAAGTTCTTTTGTGATTAGTAAATATGCAGTGTTGTTTATTTTTACTGTAGTTCTTAATTAAAACATTTACAATGGATCAAATAACTGTTGTTAATAATGTGGGACAAGTTGGGCAAGTTGCACAAACACCATTTGGTATTGCTACGATAGTACAACAAGTTCCAGTTGCTGTACAACAAGCCGCACAATCTCAGCAAACAACACAAGCAACTAAATATGTTACTACTGTAAATAATGGACAACATGTTACATTAGTTAAACCTTCAACAACATCTGTGATAGCCGAACAGAATCAGGTATATATATTGTTTATAATTTTTAAATTATTAACTTTTGAAAATTTTCTCATAACCTAAAAGTGTCATGCTTTTTTTGTTACAATCGTTTTGAACTGTTTTTTTGTTACTTAAATTCTCATTTATATAAATAGCGTTAATTAGTAAGTTTAGTTTTTTAATTTTTATTTAAATTTAAAGATTAGTTTAAAATTTGAATTTAGTTTTTATTAAACACCGGCCTTGGTTTTGCCGGTATTGTCGTAGTACTATTTGTTAACAACATATATCAGTGAATGACATTTATTGCTATAATTTTGGTATATTTTACATTTTTACTTGAGAATGTCTGCTCAATCTTCTGAGGCGAAAAATGTTGGAGCTGCAAGATCTGTCAACCCTAGTAGATTAACCTACTATCATGTTAATATATCTTATATTTCACTAATCTTTACTAAAAAAAATCATCTTTTTATTACATTATATACAATAATACAATTTGTTTTGCAGCCAGTTACTTTCGGAAGAATTCAAGAATTGGTTCGGGAGATTGATCCTACTGTAACGCTCGAGGAAGAAGTTGAAGATACGCTGCTGACAATTGCGGATGATTTTATAGAAAATGTTGTTAACGGAGCTTGTCTTATCGCTAAACATCGTCATGTACCAACGGTTGAAGTCAAGGATGTACAACTGTACCTAGGTAATAACATTTGGATTATACATGTCACATGAGGAATCTGCCAACTTTACGCCACTAATTTGGCAGATTCCTCATTGAACACTAAATATTTGTATTATTCGTTTTATTTTAATTGTACATTTTTTTTTCTAGAAAAATCCTTCAATATGTGGATTCCTGGTTTTGGTACGGATGAATTACGTCCATACAAACGTCCTGCGTTGACTGAAGCACATAAACAACGCTTGGCATTAATTCGCCGAGCTTTGAAAAAGTATTAAAAAAAAACATCAGAGCCGGTTCTGAGTACAAGCAGTGTATTTGTAAACCCAAATTATGTGCTAATTCAGTATATTATATTTAAACAATTCGTTAAAATTTAGGCAGGAATTTTGTCTGTTTTATCAAGAAGTCGCTGTTCTAAGTTGGAAACTAAGTCGCTGAACTAAGAACCGGAACTGAAGTATAATCTTTAAACATTTTGGTGTCGTGAATCTCAGAAATGAGCATAATCGATGTAATAAACACAATTGCTATTTTTAATACACATATAAAATAATATATTTTTGCTCTTATTTACGTAAATTTTATCTGTGAATTAAAAAATCGCATTTGTGTTTTAAAAATTCTCTGTATATCTACTTGTCTCGATGTTTAATGTTATTTTAAAACAATTTTAAATCAACACAGGGTTGGGCAACAACTGTTTAAGAAAGCTGTAATAAGCTAAAGTAACTTGGATAAGAAACAAAGAATGTAGTTGTGTCTGTTGCGCATTAACTGCACAATAATCTTCATGGTACTACAGGCCGTCGTGGTTTTTGTTCTCTTTTATTGGCAGCTTCCATTGTAGTCTATACATGGCATCTTTCTGCCATTTGCTGACACCCTGATATTGAAAGAAGCAGTTGAGTGAAAGAACAGTAGGGTATACCAAGGCTAGAGTACATTGAACAGATAATGAAAGATATGAATTGCAACATGTACATGGAACTAAAAACACTGACTCATTGATAACACAAGGATCACAATCTTCGCCAGTGCTGGCAGCCAGTTACCAGTAACCCTTCCAACCCAGCAAGCTTTCACTATGCGCGTATTTTATGGGTCGAAAACTTACAGATGATCTTTTATCCAGATGACCGCCTTCATTATCCTCTCTTTTTATTAAATTTTTGTTTTGTTTCACTATGATCTATGTTCTTTTTCTTATCTCTTATTCGTTATCTAAATAAGAAATCATTATCTGGCGTAATACTGCTCACCAGTAACATAAATGACTGAAATTTGAGTTTAATATATATATATAATTGTAGTGGTCATAACTACGTTCTTTGTTACTTCTTGTTCATAAGGTTACCTTCCCTGACTAACACCATAAAATTCTACAGGGTGTTTTATTTATTTTTTTAATTATATGGTCATTGTCTCATTCGATGCAAATCTTCTATAATATAATATGAAAAATGTGCATTGTCTGAGTTCATGAATCATATTATTGTTTTTAAAACCTTAAATATATGTATAAGACTTGGTCGATTCCTTAGTTTTAGAATAAATTAGTTGTATATTTTTGTATGGTTATATTGACTATAGGTAATTATGGTGGGCTTGAAGAAGTTTTTTTTTTGAGGTCTGCCGTATATATTTTGTGTGATTTTTTTTTATAAGCCTGTAATAAAATATATATTTCAAATAAAGTATGTTTAAATATGAACTGTCCAATTATTCAAATACTAAACAATAGGTCAAAGAAACTGTCCAGAAAAGCCTATAAGAACTAAATATCATCAGTAATAAAGGAGATGAAAACGATTTGATATGCCCTAGGAAGAATGTACAAATACTGAAAGATAGAATCGAAAAGCACCGAAGGATAGGGCCGATATGTACCGAAGGTTAAGATCGAAAAACGTCGAAAGATAAAGCCAAGAAACTCCGAAGGATAGATAGAAATTTAAAATATTTTTATTCAGTATTTTAGGTTGAAATTTTAATGCGCCTGGTCAAAAAGTATGGAAACTTTATCAAATCACTACAGTATGTAACAATCAGCCTGTAAAGTTTATAATAAAGAAAATATAAGAAAATAAAAAATTTCCTTACTTGAAATCAGTGATGGGCGTTTTCACGTAAACTGTAATTGTTTACGTTTACGTGTAAACTTATGTAAGCAATTGGTAAACTTGTCAACAATGTAAACTTTGTAAACTGTCAAATAATGAGGTTAGTTTTAGTTATTTAATACAAATAATAGAGCGTTAATGAACAGGTATATTCAGTTTAAAACAATAAATTTATTAAAAAAATGGTGGGAAGAAACCGAAGGAATAGTTCTGAAGAACTAGGTTTTCTTTTAATTAAAGAAAATGAAAGAAAATATAGGGCGTTATGCAAAATTTGCAATGAATCTTTTTGTTATTAAAAAAATATAGGCTGATTTTCTTAAAGGTGAAATTTAATGTATTTTGTTATAAAAAAAAATTAGACTGAATTTTTTAAAGAAAAAAGTTTTTTATTTTTCATATTCATATTTACTAATTTGTATGTAACACCTGTATAATGATGCAAATTCGATTTTTATTAATATGTATATTGGCTTGTCCTAATTTTATATACTTACTTTTTCATTTAAAATCGTTTCATTAAAATTTTATTATTTATAAAAATGTATTGAAAATGAGGTTCTGTAATTCAAAACAAGTGCGCATATCTAAATCATTGTTTACATTGTTTACGTTGTTTACATTGTTTACAAGAGTTTTTGTGTTTACTTTACATCAATTGTTTACGCGTCAACAATGAGGTAACTTACATCATGTAACTTACGCGTCCATCACTGCTTGAAATACATAAAAATATTGATCTGAAGTGTGAATTTTCTCACATTTCAGGATTTTGTAGGTATTTAATAAGTGTAAGCCAACAGAATATTGAATGTGTAGGACAATATTTTCTCTATAATCACATCAAAATCAACAGTTTTTTGATAATCAGTTTTATTTGATATTTGGTATAGTAATGTTTGCCCCTTAAAACGAAAGTGATACTCCCCGCAATACAGGCCTGTCAGGCTGGTTGCATTTCATAATCTATATGCAATATTGGATGTGTAGGACAATATTTTTTTCTCTAATCACATCAAAATGAATAGTTTTTTGATAATCAGTTTTATTTGATATTTGGTACAGTAATGTTTGCCCCTTAAAACGAAAGTGATACTATCCGCAATACAGGCCAGTCAGGTTGGTTGCATTTTATAATCTATATGCAATATTGGATGTGTAGGACAATATTTTCTCTATAATCACATCAAAATGTATAGTTTTTTGACAATCAGTTTTATTTGATATTTGGTACAGTAATGTTTGCCCCTTAAAACGAAATTGATACCACCCGCAATATAAGACTGTCAGGCTGGTTGCATTTTATAATCTATAAGCAATACTGGATGCCTAGGACAATATTTTTTGATAATCATTTTTATTCGTTAATTGAGTACTAAGAGCTTTCATTTAATTTTTTGAAAATTAAATTTAAATAATTTGCGAAAATTTCGTTACAATAACTTTAAATTTAAATTCCTAGCGACTTTTTCTGAATTTGCTTTAAATTTGCTGAATTTTTCATTAAATTAATAAAAAATATATTGATAAACAGATTAATTTTTTCAATTTCAGAAACGTATTTCTCACTATTAACAATGTCTTATTTGATTTATAACAGTAGCGCACCCATGAAGTTTCAAAAACACATAAACTGCAATATTTTCCAAAGAACACAATTTGATTAAAAAATCCTTTCGTACGTTTTCGGTTCAGATTAAGATACATTACTTAGAATGTTTACAGATTTTTGGTTTAACTTTGGGTTAAAGAGCATGGAACAGTAAATTTTTTAGAATTTTTGAAAAAAAAAAAAATATTATAAATGAAAAAATATCACTTTCCGTCCCTTAATATACGCCTTAAGACCTTCCTTTCGACACCACACAATAAATTAAAAAAATATATTTTTTAACGACATAAAAATAGATATTTTTCGAAAAATTAATTTGATCAAAAATTCCTGTTGAACTATTTCGGTTCCCATCAATGTACATTATTGAGATTTCTTCAGATTTTTAGATCAACTCCTCTGGGAAATAGGGTGAATGACATTTTTTTTATGACATATTTTAACAACGATCTAATATAGCTGAAAAGATACGATCAAAAAGTACTTAAGTGTAGAAGCGAGAACCACCAAAAATAGTATCCAAAAGCGTTGAAGGGCGAAGGTACGAAACCCCGATAGAGAGAGCCGGCGGACGCCGAACTATAAACCCGATAAATATCGTAAAATTGAACCCATGAAAATATCGATAAAAAATAATTTTCCCCCAAATAGCTCCCACCTAAGACGATACTAAAATACTAGATTAAATGATGAATTATGGACACCAATTACAGGCAAAAACTCCTTACCGATAATTATTAAAAAAATATTTATATAATACCCGAGATTATATAAAACAGTATTTTTTTAACTAATTTTTTTATCCATTTTCTTTAAGGGGTGTTAAAGTAATGAGACCTTAAATTATCTATATAAACCCAGCAAAAAATAATCAATACCGCAATATATTAGTGTGAAGATGACAAACGGTTAATAAGACTATTAAAATAATTGAGACGTCGCGTCTGAACACGAAGCGTCGCTAGTCGCCTCTAAATAAATCACCGCATTATTTAGCGGCGCTAGTGTCGCTAAGGATATACTATGATCAACTACATTCCATATCTAAAATTTACTGTAATGCTTAAACATTTTGTTAAATAAAAACCTAGGGTTAATTTATAAACTAGGTGCTAAATATTATGTGTAATCAAATGACATTGGCAGAACAAACAGCCAGTACATGTTTAAAAAACGAAAATAATGTCACTGAGTTATTAATTTTTTTAAATTAAAGAGGTACCGTGGCTCCGTGGTATGATAATTGCCTACACAACACAAGGATACGGGCTAAAATCTCGAACTCGATATAATTATTATATAATTATGTAATTATGGCAGAGATTTTTATTTTTTACTAATATATTGACCATATTTTTATTGATATTATATTGACAGACAGTCATAAATTAAAAATACAATGAAAAACTAAAAATTTCCTTGAAATTTCTTTAGAATAGTATATTACTACATATCTTGTAAATCGTAGATTACCTTTAAATAAAAAAAAGCACAAAAATGCTCGGAAAATAGGAAAATACATTTCTTGTTAATTTTAACCATGTAAACTAATAAACATGTGACAGTTAAATGTCATTCTCGAGTGTTTACACTTTTGCCACATATGGCGCTGCGATCTTAAAAAGTTTCCTCTATTTTTGCAGCAATAATAGGATCAAAATATCAAACCCAGTGGCTATTATGTAGTGAGATCAGTCTAGAAAAGAAAACTAAGCTACTCGGTTCAATACGCATTTTAAAAATTTAGAAAAGACATTAATTCTGCAGAAAATTTTGAACGGTTAAAGAAAAAACTCAATAGGACATTATATTATCCTATGAGAAATAGTATCTCCTAATACAACTAGTTAAATTTGCTATTGTTTAGATGATAGGAAATGTTTAAGAATGCTTATCGTTTTGTTTTAAATTGTTTGGTGATACGAAGCTTGAATTTTATTGATCTGCGATGCGAAGTGATTTTTTTCTTGGTTATAACAAGCGCAAAATAAAATTGTTATATCTTAAAAAATTTACGAAAAACCACAAAGTAATATTAATAAAAATATTTATTTTGTTCCACAGAAATCATATGTCAAATTTAGAAAGACAAATGTTACGTAAAAATACAATTTCGTCATCTTCATTATTTATTTATTTAAAAAAATAATTCATACGAAAATCGACTCGCGAACCAGTCACTAGCGACATCTGCAATGTCGAAATAACCCGAATATACACGAAGTTTGGTTCGATTTTTACACTAAAAGGTATTCGCAATCAAATTTTTGAAGAAAACAAAAGTTTAAAGATTCTGTTTGAGATATCTATAGACAGAGGATTTTTATCTTGATTTGAAAATGGTTTTTAAAAAGAATGAAAACTCCATTTTCTTATTATAAGTAAATCGATACTTTATTATTAAAAATTTATAAGTATTTTATAAAAAATTCAGTATTTAATTAAAAATATTGCAACGATATATTTTCCGTTCTTTTCAAACACTTAGTTATTTACTACCGTAACAACCATCGTAAATGATTTATAGATTAACTGACTGATGATTATTGAGTACTGGTATACAAGATATTTGGTAGTATCTGATACACAACAGAGGAAGAATTTGTGTAATGACGTTGAAAGATAAATAGTAATAACCTAGAAGAGCGTACTGCTTTAAGGGTTACAAAAAATTTATGTGAATTGTGAATTTTCACACATTTGAGTATTTTGTGGGTATTTAATAAGTGTATATTTACTGTTCGTCTTTGTAATTTTGGGCGAAATTTGTTGTAATGGGCGTGATGACATTTTGTTATGTAAAGGCATACAATGTAAACATTTTCTCCGATGTAGACTGAGATAGCCAATGTGTTTATATGTCTGTCTCATTAAAACAAATCACTAACTATAAGTCTGTGAAACTATCGACAATCGACAACGTATATCGTATTAAATTTAGAACTCTGAACGATTGCTCGCGTTACCATATGACAAACTTGTAGTGACAATCAACAGTGCACAAGTCATAACCTATAGTCGACTAATTTAAGAGCTTTGAACGCAGTTTTACACTTATTAAATACCTACAAGAACCTGAAATGTGTTAAACTTCACACTACACATAATTTTTTTATTTAACTCGGTATTTCATATTTTTTAATGCCCCTATATTGATTGATTCTTGTTACGCCACTGTATTCGCTTACTTTCGATAAAGAATTTATCGTAAAGCAAGATAGTAAAAATCAACTAATTCCGATTTAATTAATTAGCTGTTTTTTTAAAATTGAGACATCAAAGGTAGGGTGTGAATTCAAAAATGCCTTTGGCATAAAACATAATACGCTTGTACATACATTTCATTATGCAAAATACATATTTTCTTCAATTATGTCGCAAATATCATTGAATATAGCATTGTGCGACGGGTTAGTACATGTTTTGAATACTGGCAAAAATTAATTTTATAATACACGGTTTTATTAAGCCGGTTACTTGATATTGTGGCAAAAATTAAACTCGTTTAATTGTTATGTGTACACGGTGATTTCCAGGGGCGGTTCAAGACGGTATGCAGGTGATGCGCCGCATCAGGGCGCCAAGATCAAGGGGCACCGAGTCGAATAAAAAATTTATAACCTATTACAATATCAAAATAGCTTTAATTAAAATAATATTCATTTTTAGGGTTTTGTAGGTATAACCAAAAAACCCTTATACCGTCATTTTGTCGTCTGTCTGTCTGTCTGTCTGTCTGTCTGTTCGGTAAAAATTGTAGCCAAACGGTTAAACCTAGAGAGTTGAAATTTGGCATGCTTATACAACTCTTTGACCCGCACATAGGAAAAATACTAAAACATCTAAAAAACATACCCCCCTAAAAATATAAACAAATATGTGCTCATCGAAAACAAAAATATTTTTTTTAAATTATGAGTAGGGTATCAAAGGAAAGCCCTTAGTACGTGGATTAACGATCAAATTTTTATTTTTGCAAAATAAATTATTTTGATATGATTTTTGCCAAAATTGTGCAAAAAAAATTTTGTCCCACACCTTGTAGCCCAGATGGTTTAAACTAAAAATCTAAAAAAAATGTAAGTAATGTATATTGGTGTGAACCGAAATAGTACAACAGGAATTTTTGATCAGATTATGTTTTCGGAAAATAACGCATTTTTTGTGGTTTTTGGTTCACAAAGTATAAAAGTTATACCAATGTAAGGCACTCACATGCAAGGCGTACGATAGCGTTATTGGTTAGAGCAGTGGTGTCTCTCACTGGTACACGAAGGGTTTCGAGTTCGAGTACGGAGTGAATTTTATTTTTTCTGTTTTTTTTTTGCATTTTTATTATGTTGAAATTATTTTGTCAAAATTCTAGTTATATTTTGACAAATGTTGTATTTAATTTTTAAGAGCGTAAATTTAATAATTATCTTATTATATGATTAACAGACGATAAATTATTTTAAAAATATCGTTCATTTTGCCGTGATTACTACAAAGTAAAATTTGTCCTACACACTCAGCATACCGCCTTCACTTATTATATACCTGCGAAACCCTGAAATGTGTGAATATTCACACTTCACATCAATTTTTTTGTAATAAATATTGTGACCTTTAATAAAATCTAGCAAAAACTACTTTTATTTACTGGGTGGCATTTCAGGCTTCTAGTAAAAGGGGGCGCCATGCAAGGAAATTTAGAAAAAAACTACCTTTTTTTACTGGGTGGCACTTCAGGCTTCTAGTAAAAGAGGGGGCATCATGAAAGGAGATTTAGCAAAAATACTTTTTTTACTGGGCGGCACTTCAGGCTTCTAGTAAATTTCACACTATTAACAATGTATTATTTAGTTTATAAGTAGTTAACTATTCTAAATGATATATTTCTTTGATAAAATCCTGAAATAAGTTTTTGGCTTTTGTATGGATAATATTTATAAACAAAAATCAAATCGATATTTTATTAGTCCTAAGATTTCTATTAAGGGATCCTTGAAATCACATTTCACTCTTTAGGGATACAATTTTAAAAAATTGTCACATTCATTCGAGATATTTTAAAAAGATAAACATCAGCCCAAAAGAAATGTTATGACTCAACAAATACAGGAAATACGACAGGATGTATAATTAAGTCCAAATGTAGATTCACCCTTTTAGGAATTGATTAGGACAAAATCCTGAAATAAGTTTTTCGGCATTTGTATGGATAATCTTTGCAAGCAAAAACTAAGTCGATATCCCATCGACCCTAAGAGATATTAAGGAATCCGTGAAATCACATTTCACCCCTTTACATCCCTTAGGAGTAGAATTTCGAAAAGTCTCTTCTTAGTGGGTGCTTACGTCATGGACAGAATATACTCTCCAAATTGTAAGTTTCTAAGCCCAGGGGTTCGAGCTGGTCGGTGATGAGTCAGTCAGTCAGTCTGTCAGTCAGGCAGTCAGTCAGTCAGTCAGTGAGTCAGTCAGTGAGTCAGGACACTTGCTTTTATATATATATATATATATATAGATTAACATTTAAAGAAAATGGTGTGAAATATGACACATTTAGTACTTAAATTAGAAGCAGTTTGAAAAATCTGTTTTAATGTATTTTTTTAAGTATGAACATTTTTTATGAGTTTTGTTTTATAACACTTTTGTATTTTAATTTTTAAAACACATTAATGATGTTTTTTACACAGAAGTTTAGAAGTTTGAAATGAAAAGATTAAAATCTAAACTTTTGAAACAAAAGTTTTCGAACAAATTTTTAAAAGTAAAACTATTGCTAAAGTTTAAAATAAAACAAAAATATCTGACAGTTACTGTCAAAATAATTGTTAAATAATTGCTTACGAAAATAATTTTTATTTATTAACTGAATATAATCCCTGGCTATATTTGATTTTTATGTTTCATTTTTACAAAAAATTAAAAAATGATCAATGTACGTTAGGCAATTTTCCAGTTATTAGTTTTTCAAGAGTTCGTTATTGCCTATTTGTCTCTGTACCCACTTTCAACGATATGTCGATCTGAATGTAATTTTATTAAATTTCATGGGTGGTTCGTCACCTTCATAATCGGAGATTTTTTAATAATAATTATAGTAATCTATATGCGAGGGTCACGATTCAATTACTGAGAATAAGAAACTCCGGTAGGCCGTGGAAAACTAAAGTAGCACTATCATTTTATTTAGTTATTTACCAGTCATTCGAAGTTTAGCGCAAAAAAATCGATTACTGAACTTATGCGTGTAGAGAAGAAAAGTTAGCGACGTAGTTTATAAATTAAATTCGTTGTATGTACAACGTTAAATGCCCCAACCAGTTTCAATACAGTAAAATACGGTTGAGTGTGAATTGATTGCGCACACGGTGCGGGGAATCCCCGCCTCTGTTATTAGCAATAGCTCTTGGTAGTAGCAAAAGTCAGTCAAGTGTTCATTTTTCAGTCTGTGGTGTTCTTCACGCAGTTCTGACTGGTTAAAACAGTCTGAATTGTGAGATAGGGGGTTCAAGTCCCCATTGGTGCTATTATTAGGGCGAGAATGATATGTTAACATTACTCCCATTTTCACAATCATTCACCCTTCATCCAGGTGTAGGAGCTCGCCCCCTGGCATCGGTGATTAGCCTCGTTGCAGAAATAGACTGATGTAAAATAAAAAAAAGTCTGTGGTCTTTCAAGTTTGTTTGAAAGGCCACGGAATTGATCCGTCGGACCAACCCCCCCCCCAATGGTTGTATTGAAATTTTCTGGAATAAACCGAAAGTAAGGGATATTAAGCAACAAACTACGGACAATAATAAAAATAAAAATATGTCACTTTCAAGTACTTTCAAGTAGGTACGACTTGAAAGTGAAATATTTTTATTTTTATTATGCTCCGAACTACAGATAGCTTTATGACTAAAGATGCGAAAGTGTTTAATCAAAATTGAAGGCACTTTGAACACTTTTAAATAAAAATACTCTACTTTCAAGTTGTTATAGAAAATACAATTTTTCCTTAACTGTTTAAAATATTTAAAAAAAATGTATAGAGCTTTTGAAAAGAAACAACTTTTACTTAAACATTTCTTTAATACCTTTTACGGTTTACGAAAAAATGTAAATATTCTCTATAACGACTTTAAAATAAAGTATTTTTATTTACAAATTTTCAAATTGCCTTTTTTTTGTTTGAAACAATTTAGGAACACTTACGGATTAAAATATTGAATCCTCTATAACTACCTGAAAGTAGAATATTTTTGTTTACAGGTGCTCAAAGTGCCTTTCATTTTGATTTAAACCCTTTTGCATCTATACTCTTGAGATATCTGTAGCTCAAGATTATATTTTATAATTATAAACTAATTCATTTATTACAAGTGTCCATCGATTTTACTTTATGACTAAATTCTTTTATTTTATTTACATACTTTTAAATCATCATTCTTGTAATTCGATATTTATAAAACAAGTTTATTAAATTTAAGCAATTAGTCTAAAAATATTATTAACATTTTTTATAAAACATAAAAAAGCTTTTGATTGTAATGAGGAGTGAAATATTCTAGTAATTCTAGTGAAAAAGTCAAAGGGTTAACAGTATATTGCTAGGGGCAACCATATTAACTTGGATGTATTTCTTGTTGCGGAGCATCAAGCGTAATTTGCCTGTCGAGTCTTGTTTTTGCAGATGCACAAAACAACACTGCGGATTAGAAAATGTATGTTTTTATTAGGATTATGATTTACAACTTAATTCCTGCGGCTTCTTAAGAATACAATCTCAAAACTAGCAATCATGTTGGCATATTTGTATATTTTTATACTGCCAGGATTATACAGGAAGTAAAGAACGTTTAGCTATTAGTAGTGAACGGATGAGAAATATACTAAAATTTTATTTTTTCTATTTTTTTATTTTGTTTAAATTATTTTTTCAAAATTCTAGTTATATTTGGGCAAATGTTGCATTTAATTTTTAAAAGCGTAAATTTAATAACCAGTGGAAATTGTTGAAATTGAATACACGATATCAGAGGGGCGGAGTTATGACTTAAAACAATCAATGGAAGCCATAGGCGCAATTTTCAAAATCTTAATGAACCTTGCTATATATATAAAAAAAATACTGCACATATTTAGAAACCTAAATAATGGTATTAGGCATTCGAATTAAAATGAACAAAAGAAAAATTTTAACATAAAATTTGTTTTAGCATCCCAAATAATCATCATTCACTTACTAAATATCTGCGAAAACCTGTGGGAGTGGTAATTTAAGAAATAAAATTTCATTATTATTTAAAATAAAATTATTCAATTAGTTAAAAAGTATTCAAATTATTCAAATATAAAAACTAATCTATTTTAAGATAAATATTCTCAAAGATTAGTTAGAGATATCACATATTTTTCTAGTTAAGTGTTAAAAAGATACGGAGTGATTTACGGTCGTATATTATATGATTAGTTTGAAAGAACGTTATTGTTTAGATCAAATAGCAATGGTCAAATGTTTATATAGAAGGTGATAGGCTACAATATATTTTCAGTGATATGGACCTCGTAGTAATTAGAGTCAAAATTAATTAGAAAGATAAGTTTATAAAAGTGTTTTGTTGTTAATGTGGAGAGCTGATTATTTTTACAAGGACAAAAAAATGGGGTCAGAGATCAGATTATTAGTTTAAGAAAAGAGTTGGAAAAATCTTGTGAGAGACAAAAGAGTCATGAGTAAACCGTCACTGTGTACGGACGAACCTCCAAGCATTTTTGGTAGAGAAACCCCCGGTAGCTTGTAGTGGGTAAACCAGAAGTAATCTGGAAGTGTTGAGGACAGTTTTAATGAAATAAACGAACCTCGTTAACGGGTTAAACACCGTGAGTGTTGTGAGGTGTTTAGCGGCTTGTGAGCTGAATACGGTGATTGTGAGGTTTTGTGCTTGAGTGTCTCTCATGGGATTTTTACAACCAGCATTAAATTGTAAGTTCTAATGTAATTAATAACCTTTCGATTCTAACCCCCTTATTCCTCTCATAAAGAGTCGAAGCAACCGACCGGCGGATCCTTTAGGTTTTCAGACTTAATACCGCTCGCAAGTCTTGGAATCCATGTGGAGGGCCTTTCAAAGTAAGAACCATGAAGTATAATGAAATTATTAAATTCATTTAGCCAACCTTGACGTTTCGACTGATCCTAAAAATGCCCCCACAACCCTGAAATGTGTGAAAATTCCCATTTCACATATTTTCGGACGGTGGGAGTATATTTTTATTGCTCTTGCGTTTAATTATAAGGTAAGAAAAATAATTAAGACATGTTATATGTTAGCATATCTTTACTGAAGTTTTGGTTGTTGTAATTTATGACCTATTTAGGTCGTTGTTACTTATTTTTCTATTCTTTCTGTATGTGCTGTTTGCCTGAGTCTTCTTATTACATTCAGAATAATTATCCGATGATGAAATCGTGTTTATTTCTGCTTTTAATTTAACTTTTCCCACTGGTTAAGCAACAGCGTTGGACCCTTGCAACACAATATTTACTTTTAAAAATCCCAAGACAAAAATACGTTTGTGCAATTAATGAAAACAAAACTTCAAGTTAAAATTGATAAAAAGATATATTTAGAAAGTTTCTTTGTAATGCCGAAGTACATTATTTTTCATTTATTTCTTGAAAAGGAAATTTTCGTCAAGTATTTCAAGAATTACTTAACGCTGTTGAAAATGAAAATATAAATCTTTTATTTAAAAGTTTGGTTTACAACTTTATTTTTAACTGAATTTAGTTATTTCACCAAATTAAATGTTCAATTGTGATTTTTTTCAACTACAATCTTTGACTTTATTCGTTATTTGAGTACTATAGGAAAAAAAACCAAAACGAAAAAAATAACGGTTCGAAGCCCTGGTATATATTGCTCCCGAATCTTAATTTTTGCTTAATTTACGTTTTTTTGAATTTCTGTCCAAATTATTGTTTTCTGTTTATCTAAAAAGAATTTTAATACGTGTTTGTACATGAAATAATGAATTAAAACTACAAAGTGATCAAGTTAATAGTTAAATTCTAACAAAAAATATGAAAAATTCTTTTGAAATATGAATTTAAATTCCAAAAATATTTTTTCACAATAACCACTAAAAGACATGTTTCCTTTGTTGATACAACAATAATTTTAATTACTTTTTAGAATTTAATAAAATAAATTAAAGTACAATAATTAGTATAATTGAAGGAAAACAAAATTACAAGAACAAAAGTACACTCGCTAGGAAATTTTTATTTACAACATATGTCAAACGGTAAATAGTTAGTTGGTAAACCAGAATTATTTAAACCGCATATACATAGCGTGAGCTAGAACAGTGGTTCTCAACTCAAAACTTACCGCGGACAGACTAAACATTCATTTTTTTCCTGGACTGGTTAAAATCTTAATTTACAAATACAGGTAGGTAATTAGGTAATTACATTCCTAGGTAAACCGAACTGGCATAAAATGAACCCAACTTATTGTGTGGGTATAGGGTAAGGTTCCAAGTAAATAAAGGATGGGCACAATGGGTATCTATAGCGTGATTTTATTAGGTCGTCAAGGGTGAAATTTGTAGAAAAAAAGGCAAAGTTGGTTGATAACTTACAAATATAAAGAATTATTATATTCATCAAAGTATGCACCCATATTGTCTATACACTTGCCATTTAAGCGGCAGGTTGTTCAGGCTGGTGGTATAAAACCCTGGCGAACGAAAGTCAATGAATTCCTAGAAGACCAGTTTTACAGCATTGTCGGAATTAAACTGTTTTCCTATTAAAAAGTTGTCCAAATTGCGGAAGAAGTGGTAGTCAGTGGGGGCTAGGTCTGGTGAGTATGGAGGATGATGAAGAAGTTCCAACTCCAATTCCTGTAGTTTTACCACAGTCATTTGTGCAGTGTGTGGTCTAGCGTTATCATGCAATAAGATAGGAGTCGATCTGTTGACCAATCTAGGTTGTTTTTCTTCAAGTTTTTGCATCATTTCGTCCAATTGGTTGCAGTATATTTTTGTTGTGTCGATGAGCCAGTTTTTTGTTTTTGTTTGCTTTTTAAGTTACCTGTACGAAATTTGGCCAACCAATTTGATATTGTCTGCTGCGTAGTAAAACTAGAGCCAAATACACTATTAATTATTCGCGCGGTTTGCGATGCCGTAGTTCCACGTAAGAACTCATACTTTATAATAGTGCGAATTTCCGATCGTTCCATTTTCAACAAAATTAATTAAAAAAAAAAGTTTTTGATACTTTTTAGAGCATACAATTATTTCTTTAAACAGGCGAGATGTGTTACTTTCTAACAAAAATAAAAACAATAAAATATTAAGCCAATGTCAAATAATAAACTGTTAAAGTTGGCATTTTCATCCTTGACGACCTGATATAAACGCAAATGTATGCAATCTGATTTGAAATTAATGATGACTTTTACAGATATAGACAATACTAATTTATTATTGAAGCATATTTTAAATCGGAGATATCGAAGAAATTATTTCTCATTAATTTGCCTTTGTAAATATCCTTGTGTACAGTAAGTACCAACCTTTAAAATTAATCTAATAAGCGGGAAATTTAAACGTCTATTAATTATTAATGAACGCTCTGTATTCTAATGAGTAACATTTTAAAAATTGAAATATACGGATTTTAAATGAAAATTTGTTGGTTTTTTGTTACTTCAATTGTTTATTAATAGCGTGTTAAAGGAGAATATGATTTTTGCATGATGTGTAAAGCAAACAATGATTCGCCCTCAATCGACCATTTATAAATTCGTTGGAACGAAAGCGTCGGCTTCGCGCCAATTTATTCATTGTTTTAGTCATGTAAATTGAGTGAAACAATTAATATGCATTCAAACCGATTTCAAGTTACTTACTAAACGTTATTAAACACATATTCATACAAGAGTGCATGCACACAAATACAACTAACACACTCAACGCATAACACCTAATACATCCACGATCCACATACATGCATGTATATATATACGCATACATACACGCATGAAGTTGTGAACTAGCCAATGTAGGACTATGTAACATTTCATTAGTTTTAATAGGATTAACCTTGAGGTTGTGAAATTTATCTCACACGTGTGAAGATAGTTGCTAAAAGTTTACATGAACAAGGGTGCGTTACAATATATTACAAATACAAATTCGATATCCTGGAACAGTTCACTTGCCAACACAGACATCCAAGAGTAAGTAATAATAGATTTATGCTGGGTTTACATTAGGCTAGTAAACGGGATAGCTACTAGGTCTAGTAACTAGCCCGTTTACTATTGAGAAGGTTATATAAGGGTTACCTTTTATGTTTTTACAAACAACCACTAGATGGCAAATCTGAAATGTGTCATTACTATATTCGTAAAATTTGACATTTGTTATTGTGAAATCAGTGGCAGCTTATAAACTGACCGAGTAATTTGTTGAGAGTGGTGTAAAAAAAAACAAGTTTATAAAAAAATGGATATTATTCGTGAAGGTTTTCTTTGGATGATTTTTTACGATTTTAGTAAAGGCCTAACTCAACAACAATGCATAGATTCGTAATGAAATACTTATAAAACAAATAACACTATCAGACCAATTCTGTAACTCAGTTACTATGATTATAGTAACTAAATTTGTCACTATGAGCAAGGCCAGTTACTATCATAGTAATTTTGGGGTATTTCGTATTCCGTAAAACAAAAGTTATTACAATATTTAGTAACATGTTACTATAAAAGTTCCTATTATAGTAACTACCAAATGCTGGTGTTTATAAGTAATAACTTAGTTCTTATAAAGATAAAAATGGCGGACATTTGGTTTTAAGTGTAATTTTTAGATATAATAGAATGAAGCAGATTATTAAAGAAAATTAAATAAATTAAATATATATAAAATATGTATGTATGAGTGTAGGTAAATGTTTATATTGCAGGAGATGAACTATTTAAAGATCAAAAAGTCTTTTCCAATCCCTCATTTTTAATAAGTCTTTTTTTAAATTATTAAAAACAATAATTTTTGTTTTAAAAAAAATTAACAAAAGTTCTATTCAGTGACGCAAAAATAGTTTCATGATGGGGGAGGGTTATAAAATGAGACGTATGGAAGTAATGACAAAACTAGGAAAATGCATCGAAATAATAAAAAATCCAGCTTCATGAGAGGTTCTAACCCCCAAATCCCACCCGCCTGCGCCACTGGTTCTATTGTCAAGAATTTGTCTTTGCATTCCTTTTTTTTTTTTAAATTTCTTCACTCATTTTGTATTTTTTTATATTTTATAAATGTATATACCATAATATATATTATATAACAACAAAATAATGTAAGCAATACAATATTTTGACATTTTTAACCTCAACTGTCATCTGTATACCACCAATGCGCATGCGTGTTGCGCTTCTGTAACTAACTTCATTCTTTTCTCAGTAACTGTTACTAAGATAAAACTTTCATAGCGACGTCACTACAGTTGGATATTACAGAATACGAAAAATGTTAAAGTTACTATTAAACTCACTATAAAAGTTATCTTGTAGTAACGTTACTACATGGTAACTATTATAGTAACTTTTTACAGAATTGATCTGATTGTTAGTAGTGGGAAATACATTTCTGAAAAAAAATATAATAAATAAGCCTTTTATTAATATATTTCTTATTAATCTAATGAAGACTTGAATACGAAGCAAATGGAGAAAAAACATCCTGGGATTTTTGGCAAATTATTAAATATTTGTTTAAAAAGAGGCGATTAGCCTCGCAGAAATAGGCTGATGTAAAATAAATAAATAAATCTTTAAAAAGAATTAAAGTTCTTAGTACAAAAATCTGTTGAATTTGATGTGATTATAGAACAAATATTCCGTGTGAAAATTCACACTTCACATCAATTTTTTTTTTCTGAGTGTAGTGACGTAAGTCGGTTGTTTGAGTGGACGTACGATATTAATTCAAGCAAAAGGATATTCATCTTGTGATGAATTACGACAGTTTTTGTTTCCATACATAATAGAATGCGCGCCAGTACTTAGCTATTTCCCTAAGGTTTAGCATAAGCGATCTTGGTACTAATCGCAGTTCCCACAGCGTACTTTGTAAATATACGTCAGTGTATATATCCTCTTAATTTCGTCTTATTAAAATAACTTAGAGATGAGTATACCCCTATAATGAGTATGATTCAGTGAAAAGATTAGCCCGACGGACAAGGGTACATAACAAAATTGAGTTTCAAAATTTCAAAGAGAAATTACAAATCTAAAAGGACATGCAGGGTTTAGATTAAAGAGGACGAGAAAAACTGGATTTATTTATCAATGTTTTTGATGGTTGCCGGTTAGAGTACTTAACGTTTATACCATAATTTGAGGGCAACTGTTTTGTTTCCCGTTTTTTGAATAACTGCTCTGTTATTTAAGTTCAACAATATGGAAAATTTCAGGTTGGAAAACTGCTTTCAAAAGACCACTTTCTGTACACGCAAAGGGTAACTATTTATTATTTTATTATGCTGAATAATGTCTCTCTATATTACTAAAAATTGATGTGAACTGTACATTTGTATACATTTTAGAGTTTTGTAGGTATTTTATAAGATTAAGTCCAATAAAATCAGGGCTCGAAATGGAAAATTTCACAAACTAGTACGCCACCTTAAAATTATTGTGCGATTACAAAGAACCAGACCCAACCGTCATCACAAAGTATGTAAATCAAAAACATTCTAAAAGGAATTATTATTGAAAAATATAATAACGTGTTATTTGTATGTTACGTGTATCATGTATCATAATTATAGAAACGTACCTACCTACATTTCAAAATAGTTATTAAAAAAAATATCGCATAAATATGAAAAGTTTTTTTTGAGTATAAAAAATCAGGGCTTCGAACCGGAACTGAACCGAAAACCGAAAACAGAAAAAAAATGTTATTTTCGTCGGAACGAAAACCGGAACTGAACCGAAAAAAAAAATCGGTTTATTTCGGTTCAGATAATGTTTATGTGAGTGAATATAAAATACATTTTATTTAAGATTATTTTTTAAACTGATGAGCAGAAAAAAATCGTAATTCTTTTAACTGATAAGTAAAAAAAATGCGCTTCTATTATTTCGGGGGGGGGGGGGGGGTGAACGCCAAGAATTTCCCCCTGGCCTTGGTATGATTATTACAAAATAAGGAATAAATGTTCTTCTAAATTATAGTAGAAAATAAATTTCTAATACAAATAAAGGCATTTACAAATTTATCACTCGGAACTGAACTGAAAACCGAAAAAAAACGTTATTTTTGCCGTAACGAAAACCGGAATCGAACTGTTTTTTTTTTTAATTGAACCGGAACGAAAAACGAAACGAAAAAAATAACTGTTCGAAACCCTGTAAAAAATGACTGATGAATACTTTTAAACAAATTATATACATTATTATAATTTATAATAAATAAAAAATCACAGATATAATTCATTTATATTATTAAAAGGAACATTATTAAAATCATAGTATTTTTTTAAATGAATTCAATATTTATTCATTAAAATTACTCAGTAAAAAACTTTTTATATTTTTCCGAACTATGGATCTTTCTGAGTAGTTCTTTTTTACTTTGGACTACTCAAGATTTTACGGTAACCCTCTGGATTATAGGTCTTCTTTTTTTAGCAATTTTTGCCAAAAATTATTTCAAAATAAAGAAGTTTAAAAAACTACTTTTCTATATCTTGAGAGCTTTCTTCTGATATCAGAAAACAAATTTTTAAAAAATAATTATTTTCTTGAACACAAAAATTTCGATATTTTTCTAAAAACCATTCTGATCAAAAATTTCTGTTGAGCTATTCCGGTTCCCATCCGTTTATTTATTTAAAGATTTTTACAACATCTTTGGGAATTAGGGTAGAGGACAATTTTTTTGATATATCGGCAAAAATGCTATAAGAAAAATGGTTTTTCAAAAATTTTATGGTTTATCCACGCATTAAAAAGTTTCATTTGATATTTTGTAATAATCTGTAATTACTTTTTTCCATTTTTTGATGATAATTGACGTATTTCTTTCTTATTTTTATTGAGTTTATATTTACACAATTATATTTTTTATGCTATTCAAGTGGAGATCTTTTTTCCGTTTGACATTTTGTTGTATCAAATAAAAGAGTTTTTAATTAGTTTCAATTTCTAGTGAAATGTTTGTTGTAATTCAATTGACAATATGATTTTACTAATGATGTATAAAAGAAGACAATAAAGGTAGCAATGTTAATGGTGATGAAAAAAGTCAACAATGTTGTTATTTTTCCAATTAGGAAACAAGAAAGCATTCGAAAGATTTTTACGATATAAAATCTCACATTTTAAGGATTTGCAGGTATGACCAAAACACGCTAGTAACATTATGTGTCATTCATGTGTCTGTCTGTCTATCTGGTTGGCCGTCTGTTCTGTAGAAATTGTAGCCAAACGCCTGAACATTGAAATTTGGCACTATTTGTTGATTCACATATAGGAAAACTATTAAAAGTTCAAAAAAACCTATAGTAGGAATACTATAAAAAATATGTTTATAATACAGAGCATTGCTGAGAACCAGAATAGTTCAACAGGAAATTTTGATCAAATGAGTTTTTGTACCGTTGTAAAAGAAAATATTTTTTAAAAAATTTATCATGTGGTATCAAATGAAAGCTCTTAAAACGTAAATTAAGGAATGTAGTGTTTTAAAATTTCTTTATTTTAATAAGATTTTTGCCAAAAATGTGTTAAAAAATCCTTTGTCCCACACCCTTTAAGCCAGGAGGGTTATTCTAAAAATCTGGAAAAATTCCGAGTAATGCACATTAATGTGAACCGGAATAGTACCACAGGAAATTTTAATTTGATAATTATTTCGAAAGTTATCGATTTTTTGCAACAAATATGCTTACAATATTTATCTGACAACTAGACATCTAGATAGCTATAGCTGGGTCTTGATGCGAGTGCATCTCAAGTACGGTTGTAAGTCTCTAGATGGAAGCACGTGAATTATCCTTTAAAAATTATCGAAATTAATAATTTTTAATATAAAACTAGAATAGCTATAGCCGGGTCTTGATGCAAGCGCATCTCAAGTATGGTTGTTGTCTCTAGATGGAAGTACGTGGCTTATTCTTTCAAAAGTTATCAAAATTTATAATTTTTAATATGTACCAAAAATTGGTTACCACTTACTAAATAACTAAAAAACTCTGAAATGTGTGAAAATTCACACTTTACATCAATATTTAATTCCATTTAAACCATAAAATTCGCGAGAACTATTGAGTTATAGCAAGAGTTCATATACACAAGAGTTATGCAAGTGAAAGATTGGAAATCCCTTCGTAAAATGTTTATTATCTATTATCGTTTTTATAATTCTGCTGTCCTAGATTCTTACTAACTAAACCTAACCTAATTATCAAAATTGAGTTCATGACACTATTTTTAATGGGCTAATGTTTGGGTATTTTCCCCCAAGTACTGTATACCTAAAAACTATGTTATAAGGTTATGTTTAGTTAGTAAAAATCTAGGACAGTAGAATTAGGAAAATTAGGAAAACGATTAATAGATAATAAACATAGAATTAATAATAGATAATAAACACAGAGCGCTCAGAATCATTGCTGGTGCATCCTATAGAGCCGACTGCAAGTCATACTAGATTAAAAATCATGACTTTACCCTCACTTTATAAATATTATTGCTTCTTGTTAGCTTATAAAAACTTAAGCGAATGTGATACTTTTGAGCAAATTCATAATTATAATACTAGGAATAAAAATAAGATTTATCCACCATTTTTAATTTTGACTAAATCTAAAAATAGCACCAACTATTATTCTTATAAATTTATTCACATTCTTCAAATCTAAGGTGACTATTTTCTTGGAGAAGGCAATGCGGGAAAGAGCAAAAAAAAGGTCCTCACCTCCCAAATATAAGTAAAGAGCAAAAAAAAGGTTTTATTCTATAAATGAATGTTTACAACATAATTTCTGAATAATCTTTATAGCATTTAAAATTGTAGTTATGTTATTTGAATTATTTTACCTAAATCTCTATTTTATTTCATTCTCTAAGTACCCAATTACTACCAACCTAAATGTTTCATAGTGTATATGTACATATTGTTTGCCATATTGTTTTCTGTACCTTTTATTGAATATTACATTTACGATTTTACTGACTGACCTAAAAGATATTATTCTAATTTAGTCAATAAACATTTATTATTAAGGTTTGTCAGGTCTTGACAAGCGTCCACTAATCTCAAACTTCAGCAACCTTTTAAGCCGCGTCATACTAGAGGCTAGTATTATTATTATTATTATTATTATTATTATTATTATTAAACATTTTACGAAGGGATTTCCAATCTTTCACTTGCATAACTTTTGAGTATATGAACCGTTGCTCGCAACACACCGGTTGAAAAGCACTTAACTAAATGAATTACGCGTTTATACGTGTTCTTGTGGAAATGTTAACGCGATTCTTTTCTAGTGTTGGATACAGGAATCGCGACAAAAGCCAACGAAATGAACTAGAAAATAAGTTAACACGTTCCAAGAACGTTACAGTGGAAAATTAACTTATTAATAAGTTATGGAAAGTAAAATTGGCAGTCTAATTCCACTTTATAGCACTTTTGTTTTCAGCTTTTTATGGACAAGCACTAGTTTTTGTAATATTAATTAACTACTGTTGCCAGCGATATCTTATAAGCTGTTGTAAGCCGATCTATAGGAATGAACAAATTTATTGACGTAGAATATGTTTTTGCAGTTGGTATTAGTGATAATTTCTGGAAATCAAGGATAACAAAATTAGGATAGATTTCAAACGCTTACTGCTATGTAGGCGCGCACTCAGAAGTTTTTCTTGGGGCTCAGAAAACTCTTTATGTTAAGCCGTTTGGCTACACTTTCTGCCGTACAGGCAGAGAGACACATGAGTGACGTTATAAGGGTTTTTTTGGTGGTCATACCTACAAAACTCTAAAAATAAGAACCAGTTTACATAGGGCCAGCCAAAACGTCGCACTGACCACGTGGCTTTCATATCTATGACCGGCGCACAGTGGGGCAGGATCGCAAAAAACCTGGCAGAAAGTCGAAAAATGAAAATGGGCGTAACGTTAAATTTTTTGGGGGTAATGTATACTAGAGACTCTGGACCAACTTATCCGCCCATTTTGGCCAGCTCAAAACTGCCCTTTAGCCCCTTACAGCCCTTAATTAACGCAACTCTTTAGCGTACACTACACGTCTCTTGCGCGAGTTATTTTCAGTCCTGTGTTTCTGGTGTGTTTAAGCCGTAGTTTTTGAAAAATTCAAAAAAAATTTCATGGATCCTTCAACTTCAGGTTTGTAGCTAACTTTAAGTAATAATAAAATAATATTTAAGTGCATGCAATATATATAAATAGGCTTTTGAAAAATTGCCAGAAATATTTTGCATTTATATGTAATTTTGTGAAACAATGGGCTTTATGTTTATGTTCCAAACCCGTCCCAGCTTCGATTTTTGGTTTTTTATAATGGCTGATGATTACAGATTATAAATCTGTTTTTTTTTTGTGCTCGTTTTTGCCCGTGCCGTAGATATTTATAAAAGTCCGTCCGCTGGACGTATTAGTTCATCTTATTATTATTTTAGCCGTATTAGTATTTGACGAATATTTCTTAAACAAAGTAATATTTCGCAAAAATGTGTTCAACATAAATTGTTAAACAAGTTAAAGCTGACAACTTTTATTTGAGATATTTTTTTATAGGACAATACATTTTTATGGTTTTTATATTTTTGCAATATTTCCTCAAAGCATGTACATTGAAATATACGTTTTCATAGTTGCGATAAGTTTTAAATATGTGTTATGACCTTATCTGTGTGTTATGTTTTATTATCATTTTATCAATAATAATTTCTTTGATTATTTAATATAATAAATTATAATTGTTATGCCGGGCTTATAAGACTTGTAATGTTTAATAGTTATTGTTTATGGTTTATGTTTAAAGTATTTATTAGAAGTAGAATTATAGTTTAGCGTTTAACAAACTCAACTTCTTTAATTTTATCATTCTGCACATGCCAGACTAACGTCAAATATTTCAATTAACGGTACGGCATTCTTCGCTATTTAATTCATTTATGACATTCACATTAGTATCTCCTAATCATATATTAAGTTACAATGCACACAAAAACATGACAAATACAATTAAAAATGCGCATGATAATAGAAATATAGGTTAGGGTTTTAATTCGTTAATTTTGTTTATTCTTAAAATTTTCTATGAGCTTATTACCTAAAAA
Source organism: Liopterus haemorrhoidalis (assembly GCA_963971575.1). Taxonomy (NCBI): domain Eukaryota; kingdom Metazoa; phylum Arthropoda; class Insecta; order Coleoptera; family Dytiscidae; genus Liopterus; species Liopterus haemorrhoidalis. Next base: position 62,571,982 of record OZ020614.1, read on the forward strand.
AAATCTACAAAACCTTCCAAAAGAAGCACTAGATTTATTAAAACCTCCAGACGTACATGTCATTAGTCATCGGGATAACAGTGATGATGATGATGATACCAGTGACAATGCCGATGAAAATGATGATATATTTTCAAATTCCGAAGATGAATATGAATTTTGAAGCAGTTATTTTATTTATTTTAATTTTTATACTAATTTGTAAAGCCTGTAATACATGATGCGATTTCTCGTTTTGATCTCGTACGATTTATCGTACGATAATTATTCCTAACGGTATCGGTCACGTGACTATGCGCAATAATCTACTGCGTCGATATCTGTTCATTTCTATACAATATTTTAGGTCTGGAGCATAAATATTGGATGGTTTTCAATATCGTACAAGATCTCGTACGAAAATCCTGTAGTACACGATACAATAATTCTTGTACGATAAATCGTACGAGATTCAAAACGAGAAATCGCATCATGTATTACAGGCTTAAGACATTATACAAGGTGTCTCAAAAGAAATTTTATATTTATTTAGCTTACTGCGTGAACGCAACGTATCCGAGGGGCGCGGGGGTTATGTCAATCGGTAGCCTGGCTCTTGGGAATTCAGTCGCTATGGAGCGTTTCTCGGGGGCAGACCGCGCGTTATGCGTGCGAGAGTTTTACAAAAACGGTGTTTCGGCGACTGTAGCGCGTAGAAAATTCTGCAGTATTCGAGGTTTTCGCCACTTAAATGATGCGCCAAGCATTCCTCTCATTCGACATTGGGTTAAAAAGTTTGAAGAGACTGGTACAACGCTGGATAAATCAAAATCCGGGCGACCTAGGTCATCAAGAACGGTAGAAAACGTGGAGAATGTTAATCAGTCTGTTCGTGACGACCCGAACCTTTCAATTCGGAAGCGCGCAATTGCTTTAAATGTGCATAGATCATCATTAAATCGCATTATGCACAAAGACCTAAAGCTGCACCCCTACAAAATTCAATTGGTGCAAGAATTAAAGCCCCAAGATGCCAGTCAGAGGCTTAATTCTCAGGCAAATTGATCTCCCGGAGACGTGACATAAATTGGCCTCCACGCAGTCCAGATTTAACCCCTATGGACTTTTTCCTATGGGGTTATCTTAAGTCTAAAGTTTACGCCAATAAACCGACTTCACTGGCGCATTTGAAAGAAAATATCCGTCACGAAATGGCAGCCATCCCTGAGTCCACCTGCCGAGACGTCATAAGTAATTTTACTGTTCGATTAAATGAGTGCCGAGAACGCGAGGGTCTACATTTAGACGATATTATTTTTAAGAAATAAATCCCCAAAAAGTGTATTTTAATAATTAATAAACATTTTTTCTATATACGGCTTACTTTTTTTTTAATCGATCCACTAAATATAAAATTTCTTTTGAGACACCTTGTATAATAATTATATTGGTAAATAAACATTTAAAAATCTGTCAATGCATTTTTCTTAAGTCTACCAAGTGCCCTTAAAACAAATATCTAACTTAGAAATCCAGTCCTATAATACCTGAATTGATGCCAGTTTTGAAGCTCTCCTGCCCCACTGTGCGGCGGTCTAGATATGAAAGCGTTGATATCTAGGCGTTAATATCTTATTATTTTATTTTTTATTTTATTTGTTATCACTTACTAAACACCTACAAAATCCTGAAATGTGTATAAATTTACACTTCACATCATTTATTATTTTTTTCAATTTATATTTGGATAGTTCAATTAAACTTTTATGAATAAATAGCAGGTTTAGATCAAAAATTAAAAAATATTGGCAGTAATTGAACGAGTGATCACCCTTCCACGTATATTTCTGTGTAATAATACCTATTCTAATAATTTGTGCAATGTACATTTTATGGTTTTCCTGTTAATTGCAACTCGGGTTTACAAACAGTACATTAATGTTGGGCTACATTTTGTAATACTATACTCAACATCCATTCACTTGCCAAAAAATATGTCAAAAATCCCAGCACATTATGGACTGACTAAACGTAATACTAACCGATATTTCAATGCATGGAAAAATTAACAATTTTAATACTGGAAATATGTATCAATAGAGTTACAATAACATTTCGATTGGCTTATATTCTGATGGAAAATTAATGAATATAATCATGGGCGCTCGCAGCAAACGGTAAGGGCGAACCCTCCTGATGTTTCTACTTTTAGTTAATAATAATAAATACATTTATTTCGTGCCTTTCGGCTTTGAAAGAATTGGTTTACATACTATAACATTTATATACAAGGTCTGTTCAAAAACTATCGCGAATTTTGTGTTTTTTCAAAAATTATTTATTTTTTCATGAATATCTATTTTGTACCCTTCAAACTAATCCCCACCAGATATTATACACTTGTGCCAACGTTTTTTCCAATCCTCGAAGCACTTGAAAGAATCATGTGATCTTGTTCAGCTCCTTCTTCGATGCCGCCGACTCGTAGCGTAGTGTCGTCCTTTCATGGGCCTCTTCAGTTTCGGGAACAAGAAAAAGTCACAGGGGGCCAGATCTGGGGAATACAGTGGCTGCGGCATTATTAGTGTGTTGTTTTTGGCCAAAAATTCGCGCACAAGCAACGATGTGTGGGCAGGGGCGTTTGGTACGAATGTCGCGGCGACCCGTCTCATGCCCAAACCATTGGTAAAAATCGAATGACACGAGCCAATCGATATGTTTAGGTCCTCAGCAACTTCTCTAACGGTGATTCGACGATTGGCCAATACTATTTTCTTCACTTCATCAATGTTTTCGTCTGTTGTTGACGTGCTCGGGCGTCCGGCACGCTCTTCGTCGTTCACATCTTCTCGGCCCTCTGAGAACATTTTGTACCACTGATGCTTCGGTCCAAGGTAGCTTCACCATATGCCACAGTCAACATTCGGAATGCGTCCGCGCACTTAATTTTGTTTTTCACACAAAATTTGATGCAGATTCTTTGATCCATTTTTTGGTATAAGCAAAAATCGAAGACGAGCCAAAACACGTGCAAGCAAAGCAATTGTCAAAAATTAACTGAACATTCAAAATAGCCGAACTTGTCGGCATAAGTGAGAGACATGAGTACCAACATAACGCCACAAGAAAACGTCTGTCTCTCTGTCTGTCTGTCTGTCTCTCTGTCTATCTGTTCGAATGTGCGCTTTTATATACAGAGCCGCAGTAAGGAAAACTTGCGCTAAGGGAAAAACTGTATTTTGACGCCCCTTGGCAAATAGTGATATGCAATTCCCAGTGAAGAGCAAAAAAAAAGGTCCTCACCTCCCAAAATCCAAGTGAAGAGCAAAACAAAAGGTCCTCACTTTCACAATGTGGCGCCCCTTAGTCAAGCTCATCGGCGCCCTTTTCCTTAGTGCGCTACGGGCCGTCGCCCCCTCCGCCCCTCCCTACTGCGGCTCTGTTTATATATATATATATATATATAGATTAATTACGTAAAAGATTTTAAATTTCCCAATTAGGCAGAATACGAATAACAGTATTGGATAAATTAATTTGATATTAATAATTTACTAAGAACTACTAGTGAATCAATAAAATAGAATTATTTCCAAGTTTGTCCGGACACTGGTTATGTACTAGCCACATATTTCTGTGATTTTAACGAGATTTAAAAATTAATCTAAAGATAATTGCTTTTTAAATTTGAAAAAAAAACAATAATAACGAAACAACGCTTGAGTTCAGAAAAAAGTGTTAACTATTTGACGTTATATTGACACTAGTTCTGTCAACTACGTTTTTATCAATAAGAAACATTCAAATAGCATCAATGATTGTATCAATAAAAAGCCTGGTTACTGCAACACCTGTTTATTTCGGTTGGATGTGCACCAGATCTATATGCACCAGTACGAACACAATATTGGTGCATACATCCACATCTAAACACAGTGGCGGCTCGCCAGGTGAAGCAAGTGGGGCTTAGCCTCATTTCTTATTTTTGCAACGCGCAAAATGGTTTTGAGCCTTTTTGTGGACCGTCTTTTTTTACTTTTTTTGCTGAAATGTCAAAATTTTAAACCGTAATTTGCAAAAGTATAATTTAAAAACCTTTATAACAACATCAAAATTCATAAAAAAAATTGTTTTAAAATGAAATTATAAAATGCAACCAGCCTAACAGAATTGTATTGTTGGTGGTATCACCGGCATCTTAAGGGGCAAATATAATTAGACCAAATATAAAAAATTTGTTGTTAAGTGTTTTCTACAATCACATCAATCATGAGTCAGCAAAAAAAAATTGTATTAATATAGATCAGCGGTTCCCAACCTGTGCTCCGCGTGCACTTCTCAGGGGCTCTGCAGCCGTTCCAGGAAATAAAATAAATAAATATTGAATAAAATCAAAAGTATTAGAAATAAAAAACAGAATCAAAATAATAAAACTGGAAATGACATTCTGAAAGAAAATTGGCCAAATTGTATGTATGTCCAAGTGATTTCTGACTCTATGACTAGCTGGAATGTGATCGGCGAGATGCATTTTTGTTTGAATAATCTGCGTGTATTTTGATTATTTGTTTAATTTTATAAAAATCTATCAATATGTGAGCTGTGAAAAAGAAAAGTGAATTTATATTTACTAAAAAATATACCCCCTCCCCCGTAACATAAAAAGGTCTCAGCAAGTAAAAAAGGTTGGGAACCACTGGTCTAGAGAAAAATTGGGGCTTTAATCGTTTAAAACGTTTTGAGATAACGAAAATTTTTTGAATGGCATAATTTATATTATTTGTGAAAATTGTGAGTTTAAAAAAAATCAGAACTCAAAAACGGTTAAAGAAAAAAACCTGACGCTAGAATTTTTGGATTCCTCGTAGTTTATTAAGTCTAGAAAAAATTTGAGGCCTTACTCGTTTTGCATATTTTAAAATTATAACAAATTTTAATATGGCGTGATTTATAGAAATATTCATCTTCGCATGGATATATCTCAAAAACGAAATGCAATAAAGACCTGCGGTTGAAATTTTTGAAATCTTGAGGTCCTAATTTACTTGTAACCAGATTTTGAAACAAAATTTTTTTTTGAAGTATTTTCATTTATTTTAAATTTTTTTTGAAAATTTTGAAAATTGCTAACTAAAAAATGGTTAGAGATATAAATATGCGGCTTGAAATTTTAAAATTCTACTACACTGTTTAGTCTAAGAAAAAAATTGGGCTTAAATAAACATATTATTAAGTTTTGTAGGGGCAGTACCCAAAATCCTTGAAAATGGTAAAAAATCGAAAAAATCGTAAGGGGTAGACCTTAAAAAAATCGTGATTTTGAAGTAAAAATTTTTTGTCTCCAATTTTATTGAAAATTGGTACAAATATGCATTTTTGGTCAGAGATCAAGAAAATTTGGTCCATTTTGAAGTTTGGGCAAAAGTTTTGGAATTATAGGCAAAAAACTGACCTAAATCAGCTCTAACTCAAAAACTAATAAAGCATGATTTTTTAAAATATTTTTTTCATAATATTCACTTCAAAATTAGCCTAAAACTATATTTTGGCAAAAATCGGAGTCAAAAAAATTTTGACCAAAATTATCAAAATATTGGAAGAATTTTTTTTTTAATTTTTGTTCGAAAATTAGTATACTTATATATTTATAGCCTTAGATCACAAATATATGGTCAGTTTCGAGTTACGGTCTAAAATTTTGACATTTTCGGCAAAAAAAGTAAAAAAAAGACAGTCCAAAAAAAGGCTCGGAACTGATGAAATGTTAGCCTGCCCCTTTATTTAATCTTTATAAACTAATACCTACTTCTTATCTATTAGTTTATAAAGTTTAAAAAAGGAGGCAGAATAACATTTCATCGGCTCTGAGCCTTTTCGTGGACTGTCTTTTTTTACTTTTTTTTGCCGAAAATGTCAAAATATTAGACCGTAACTGTTTGTAGCGTACCTTCATATTTGTCCCCCCCCCACTCACGAATATCATCCTGCGTCATAGATACATAAATTTTTAATTTGGGCCCTAAAATTTCTCGAGCCCATTCACCGCGGGGCCTGCTTGGCCATAGCTACGGCGCTGATTGCTTGGGGCCTCTTGTAATTCCGCGAGCCGCCACTGCGTAAAAAAACAAATACATCTAACACACAAAATCACAGATATACACACAAACACACAAACACACAAACACACAAACACACAAACACACAAACACACAAACACACAAACACACAAACACACAAACACACAAACACACAAACACACATACATACTAAATCTATACATACGCACACATGAATCCATATCACTGTTCATTTATACAGGTTTATTACGGACAGAAAGCTGAAATGGATAAGTGAAATTTTACTCTATGACCGGTAGTTTTTTTTTCAATGTTTTTAAACATTTCCATGCGTTAAATCGTTTACTGTTTATTTGTTTTTCTAATGCATGTGTTTATGTTTGCAATTTACTTGTTTATACCTGTAACACAGTTGTTTGTTCTACTATTTTACTCGCTATTGATATTTATTCACAAATTTTTCTGTTTCAAGTTAGTTTATAACTATCATAAGCTTACATTCTATCAAGAAGTAATTTTATGCATGGTTTGGAAAAAATATCAGTTTTTAATTTGGGCAAATTTCTGGCTACAATTCTTTTAATTTTGTTTACTTCTCATCTAAGAGAATGGACCTATAGTCCGTTCAAGCGTTAGAATGCAGTGCAGAGCAAATGGAGTAGTTTTTGTTTAATACTCTCTAATGAGTTCTCCCAATAACACTATCCTCATCTTTCTTGGCGAGGTTGACAGCTGTAAAACCTGCTGATCGTAAGAACGCGTTATAAATATTTATTCAATTTTCCGAGATACTTATTATATTAAAAAAAAAAAAAAAAATTTAAATATTCTTTTCGTTCCTTAATCTACGTCTTAACATACACTTTTTAACTGAGTGTATACAGTTCGAGGATGTCAGGGAGAGGTTAGGCCTGTGCTATGACCTGTCAGTTGGTTTAGGTGACGACAGGGTACTCATGGACAGGCTGATACTCTTCCTGAGAGAATCGAACTTATTGTTTTATGTGTGAAGTCTTGCACCTTATTTTAATGTGTTTCTAGTTATTGACTGTGATATTCGATGGTAATTGACCCCTTTACAGCCTCTTACCATCACCCTGAGTCTGTTCATATTTTCGAACAGACTTATTATATTATTTATTTGTGTCAGTGCAAGATTTCTTTTATTGAGTACGCGTATTTTCAATGAATTTATTTATTTATTTATTGTCTAATTTATTGTTTTTAATATATAGTCTAGTCATTTAGATGGGCTGCGTTAGGCGCAAATAGCCTTTTTTGCTGTGCGCCAAAAATTTGAACTAACTAACTAACTCTACGTCTTAACAGAGTTCTTTTGATACCAGACAATAAATTTAAAACTAACTTTAACTTCACAAAAAATTCTATATTTTGCGAAAAACTAATCTGATCAAAAATTCCTGTTGAGATATTGTCACTCCCGTAATTGTGCATTATTGAGATTTTATTCAATTTTTCAGATCAACCCCTCTGGGAATTAGGGTTGGGAACAAAAGTTTTTTTGCCATATTTTTGGTGAAAATTCCATAAAACAATTGATTATAAACGCAATAAGAGGTTTCATTTGATACCAACTCAAAATTAAAAAACAAATATTTATTTTTTCATTAAATACATATTTGTTTATATTTATCTCGCGATGTGTTTTTTTTTTAATTATCTATAATTTTTATGTATGTAGATCAAAAAGTTGTACAAGCATGCCAAAATTTCCAATTTTTATATTAAGCCGTTTGGCCACAGTTTCTACCATACAGACAGACACATGAGTGACGTTATAAGGTTTTTTTTTGTGCTAATACCTACAAAACCCTAAAAAACAACTGTAGAAATGTTACTATCGAGTGAGATTGAATAAAACTTGAAACCAACTGAGTATTTGTTTTATTTAATGATATTTAGGCTAATTATAAATAGATTGGAGGGTTTAGGGCTTGTCTTTTATCAGTTATTGAATCGATATAAAAATCCATAATAACAACAGAAAAATCCAATGTTTATTATTGGTTGAAGAGGTTCTAAACGCATTCCTTTTAAAGGTCTACATTCCTAGCATCTTATCGTTGAGAGTGAGCTAAACAAATTTTATTTGAACTTTTACAATGTTCAATGCTCAATGGGCATTGAAACTTCATTCAGTACACTTCAAAAGTTACTGGCGTTCAACTATGATTCAAATACTATTCAAATACTATTCACTTGAGTACGATTGCATATATACTTTGACCATTGACACAAGGAATTTATTTACCTGCTCCATTTTATGTATGTTACACTACCATTTATGTATTTTTACTAAAACATACTCAAATGAAAAATTTATTACTTTAATACTTTTTAGCAGGACTGTAAAGTCAGCAGAAAAACCCACTCCGACTCCAACTCCGTAATTTTAAAAGTTTGTATCCAACTACCAACTCCATGCTAATTTTTATGTAAGGATATACAGCCTTGGATAAATATATGGAGCACCCATGCAGTTATAACATAACAACTAAATTTAGGTGCATTGTACTTGTATATATTTGACAAAATGTTTTTAAAATATCATTGACACATTCTAAAAGACGTACGTCTAATCAGATAACCGAAAATTTAAACAGAGTTATGATAAATTTTGAAATACAAATAAATATAGGCTCAGATCTGTTACGTTTTGTTCACATAAAAATAAACAACTAGGACTTGGATAATTATTACACATGCGTTTGAAGTGAACACTGTCTTTTTCATGTTTTATTGAGTTCAAGTGAATATTTTTAATTATATTATGGCTAAAAAACATGAACTCACTGCGGCAGAAAAGAGTCAAATTGTATTGTTCCATTCACAAGGACAGTCGAAGGTGAAAATTTAAAAAAAAATGGAGTGTTCAAGAAAAGCCGTGCAAATTACTATCAAAAGGTTCCAAGAGACCGATACTTATGAAAACAGATCAAAAACCGGAAGAAAACGAGCAACCACTTCTAGAGATGATCGTTTTATAAAGAGAAGTGCTCTTCGTAAACGCTCAATATAGTCAAAACGTCAAAAGAGCTGGCTGGTGATCTGTGGGAGCATAGAGAATTTAAAGTTTCTTCTAGAACAATTAGAAGCCGGCTAGTGGAATCTAATTTGCATGGAAGAAGAGCTCGCCGAAAACAACTGTTGAACGAACGACACAAATAACTTCGCCTTGAGTGGGCCAAAGACATTTAAATTGGACACCTGATGAATGAGCGAAAATTGATCTGATGAGTCCAATATAGAAGTAAGCATTGTAATGGTTTAATGTACTTACGAATTTAACAGAAAAATAAAGTTCTAAGCAATTATTGCACTAACTAAATTTAATTTACTATAAATTTACGAAATTAAGGTTTGTTTTTTTTTTTAAATATTAAAATGAATAGTACATTTTGGGGAATTAGCCAAATTGACGTAAATATAATATTCTTGCGTTAATTGAAGCAGAAAAAAACATTTTTCATGAATTCGAAAAATTGACCAATTTTTCGGCGCTTTAGCAGCGACACGGTTCATACCACAAAAAAACGTATAAGAGCTAAATTATAGAAAATTTATTCTTCTTTAATTTATTATAGATATATTTTTTTCGAATTTTTCAAAGGAACGGGGATATTTGCAAAAAAACATTTTTTTGTATGTTTTTCGAGTTCCGGCAAAAATTAAAAATTTTACTTCCAAATCAACACCTCAAGACTTAATAATCGCACCAATTTCTAATACTCTCAAAAACATTCTTTCAAAAACTACACAATTTCTCAACTATGGGTATATTTAGAAAAGAGATACATCACAAACAATACATCATAAACTAGTCACATTTTCTGCGAGAAATTTTGGATCAATATATTCTACAAATTGTTGTCCTTAAAGTAAAATCCTGTGTAGAGAACAGCCCAGTTTTTAATTACTTTGTTTAAATTCCATTCATATTAGTGCTCCAGTTCCAATTGTGGAGAATATTCACTTATTATCATTGCTCCAGTTTCAAATACCAATTTATTTTTAAACGAAACCTTTCGACATGTCCCCTTTACTAAAACAATGTTTAAAAATAAATTGGAATTGCTGAGCGTACATAAAAATAATTTTTGAATCAAAACGCATTTATTTGAAGATAATCGAAACCATCCAGGACTTTGTTAAAAGAGTTAAAAAAATTTCTGAGTCCAGTTAAAGATTAGTTATGGACGAGGGCACACAATGAAATTGAGTTTCAATATTTCAACGTTAAATTACAAATATCGAACGACATGCATGGCTATGCTCAAGCTCATACCATGTCAGTTTACGGGGAAAGGAGAAAAGAGAATGAGGGTTAGGGGACAAGAGATGTCAAATTTAAAATAACTGGACGATTTCACAACTTATATACCATTAACAATGAAAAAATTGATCTCAAGTGTGAATTTTCACACATTGCAGGGTTTCGCAGGTATATAATAAGTGAAGGAGGCATGCTGAGTGTGTAGGACGAATTTTGCTATGTAGTAATCACGGCAAAATGAACGACATTTTTAATAATTTATCGTCTATTAATCTAAGAGCATTAAAAACAAATTTTATGTTAAAATATATTTTTTAAATTTTAATTCGAATACCTACCATTATTTAGGTTTCTAAATATGTGCAGCATTTTTTTTAAATAGAAAGATTCATTAAGATTTTGAAAATTGCGCCTATGGCTTCCATTGGTTGTTTTAAGTCATATGTTCTGCCCCTCTGGTTTCGTATACATGACACATAGAATGAAAATATAATTTCAACAATTCCAACTGGTTATTAAATTTATGCTCTTAAAAATTAAATGCAACATGTGCCAAAATATAACTAGAATTTAGACAAAATAATTTAAACAAAATAAAATTGTCTCCTCTGCCCGGGAGCTAACCCTAGTTTGCTGCGTAGCAAGCGAGCAAGGTAACCATTAAACCAGGATACGCCTTCTAGTATAGTGTGTTACATAACTATAACTTTTGTACATCGTCAGCAAAAAAACACAAAAAATGCGTTATTTTCCGAAAACATAATCTCATCAAAAATTTCTATTGTACTATTCCGGTTCACACCATTACTTAGAATTTTTTCAGAGTTTTAGTTTAAACCATCTGGGCTACAGGGTGTGGGATAATTTTTTTTGCACAGTTTTGGCAAAAATCACTTAAAATAATTTATTTTTCAAAAATAAAATTTTGATCGTAAATCCACGTACTAAGGGCTTTCATGTGATACCCTGCTCAGTATTAAAAAAAAAAATATTTTATTTTTTCGATGAGCCCATATTTATTTATATTTTTAGGAGGATATGTTTTTTAGATGTTTTAGTATTTTTCCTATGTGCGGGTGAAAGAGTTGTATAAGCATGCCAAATTTCAACTCTCTATGTTTAGTCGTTTGGCTACAATTTTTACCGAACAGACAGCCAGACAGACAGACAGACAGACAGATAGACGACAAAATGACGGTATAAGGGTTTTTTGGTCATACCTACAAAACCTTAAAAATGATAGTACTATTTAAGATTTTTAAAGTTTCATGGCTAATACTTATACGACTGACACCTTTTTAGGGTTTTGTAGGTATGACCAAAAAACCCTTATACCGTCATTTTGTCGTCTGTCTGTCTGTCTGTCTGTCTGTCTGTCTGTCTGTCTGTCTGTTCGGTAAAAATTGTAGCCAAACGGCTAAACCTAGAGAGTTGAAATTTGGCATGCTTATACAACTCTTTGACCCGCACATAGGAAAAATACTAAAACATCTAAAAAACATATCCCTCTAAAAATATAAACAAATATGTGCTCATCGAAAAAAAAATATTTTTTTTAATTTCTGAGTAGGGTATCAAATGAACACCCTTAGTACGTGGATTAACGATCGAAATTTTATTTTTGCAAAATAAATTATTTTGATGCGATTTTAACCAAAATTGTGCAAAATTTTTTTTGTCCCACACCCTGTAGCCCAGATGGTTTAAACTAAAAATCTGAAAAAATTCTAAGTAATGTACATTGGTGTGAACCGGAATAGTACAACAGGAATTTTTGATCAGATTATGTTTGCGGAAAATAACGCATTTTTTGTGTTTTTAACTAAAATATGTTAACTATTTAATACGTTGTGTAACATACCAGATCAGTAGCTCTCGTGGCGTGGTTGGATTTGTCGTACGCTTAATAATATAAGTTAACTTGCAAACTAGGGTCCGAATCCTGTTGATTTTATTTTTTGTTTTTTTTTTGCATTTTTATTTTGTTTAAATTACTTTGTTAAAATTCTAGTTATATTTGGTAAATGTTGCATTTAATTTTTAAAAGCGTAAATTTAATAACCAGTGGAAAGTGTTGAAATTATAATTTAATTCTGTTCGACGAAATCAAAGGGCGGGAATTATGATGTAAGCAACCAATGGAAGCCATAGGTGCAATTTTCAAAATCTTAATGAACTTTGCTGTATAAAAAAAAAAAATACTGCATATATTTAGAAACTTAAATAATGGTATTAGGCATTCGAATTAAAATTCATAAAAAAATATTTTCACATAAAATTTGTTTTGGCATCCCAAATAATCATCGTTCAGTTACTAAATACCTGCAAAACCCAGAAATGTGTGAAAATTCACACTTCACATCAATTTTTTTAAAAGGCAATTGATGGTGTATGATACTGTTAATAGCTGAGGATCCAATATTAAGTTGAAGCTCTCATACCGCGAAAGTGGTTTTATTTTCTTTTTCAATTATTTTTACTTGGAGTGTACATCTATAGATTTATTCCTAACTGGTATATCAAAACACAAGATAATTATGATGATTACTAATCTTGAAAAAAAGAAAGAAATGTAATAAAAGTTATTATTTGATAATATGAAGGTAGATTTTGTGTAATTTGTGTAATGTATGAATATTATTTAGTGATTGACGGTCATAGAAAAATGAGATATTCTATGAATGGCTAGTCAATTTGTGTTTGAATAGGGTATGGAATTGAACCTTGAACTCTGAGGGAGTAATAATTCATTAGAGTCAGTCTAGAGTGTTAGGGGGATGTAAGGAAAATGTTGTTTTCGAAAATCAATGTCTCAACTTCAATGGACATCTCTCAGATATACTACTAGGAATTGTCACACGATAATAATTTATACTTTACTTGTGAAACTTGTGTTCCCATTAAGACATGTCAAAACTCACACCTTCAAATATAAACGGTCCACAACAGTGAACATTTTCACACTGATAGAAAATTATTGAAAATGAGAATTATTGAGTCACACTAGAATTATTGAGAATAAGAAAATCAGATTGAATATAAAAGTACGAGGAACATTCAATAATTAAAGAGACAAATTGATGTAGAAAAAATTGATGTGAAGTGTGAATTTTCACACATTTCTGGGTTTTGCAGGTATTTAGTAAGTGAATGATGATTATTTTGGATGCGAAAACAAATTTTATATTAAAATATTTTTTTTGTTAATTTTAATTCGAACGCCTAATACCATTATTTAGGTTTCTAAATATGTGCAGTATTTTTTTTATATAGCAAGGTTCATTAAGAATTTTATAAATTGCGCCTATGGCTTCCATTGGTTGTTAGTTCCGTCCCTGTGATTTCGTGTACATTGAAACAGAATTAAATTATAATTTAAACAATTTCCACTGGTTATTAAATTTACGCTTTTAAAAATTAAATGCAACATTTGCCAAAATATAACTAGAATTTTGAAAAAATAATTTAAACAATATAAAAATTAAAAAAAAAAAAAAAAAAAAATGTCTCTACTCGCAGGGTTTGATCCCTTTCTGATCGAGTTACTTGGGTGAAAACCCAGAGTCAAAAACCACTACACCAGCATACACGTTCCAGTGTGGCGTGTTACAAAGCTATAACTTGTGTACATTATTAGCCAAAAATCACAAAAATTGCGTTTTTTTCCAAAAACATAATCTGATTAAAAATTCCTGTTGTACTATTCCGGTTCACACCAATGTACATAACTTAGATTTTTTTCAGATTTTTAGTTTAAACCATCTGGGCTACAGGGTGTGGGACAAAAAAATTTTTGCACAATTTTGGCAATAATCGCTTCAAAATAATTTATTTTGAAAAAATAAAAATTTGACTGTTAATCCACGTACCAAGGCCTTTCATTTAATACCCTACACAGAATTATAAAAAAACATTTTTTTTTTCGATGAGCACATATTTGTTTATATTTTTAGGGGGATATATTTTTTAGATATTTTAGTATTTTTCCTATGTGCGGGTCAAAGAGTTGTATAAGCATGCCAAATTTCAACTTTCTAGGTTTAGCCGTTTGGCTACAATTTTTACCGAACAGACAGACAGACAGACAGACAGACAGACAGACAGACAGACAGACAGACAGACAGACAGACAGACAGACAGACAGACAGACAGACAGACAGACAGACAGACAGACAGACAGACGACAAAATGACGGTATAAGGGTTTTTTGGTCATACCTACAAAACCTTAAAAATGATAGTACTATTTAAGATTTTTAAAGTTTCATGGCTAATACTTATACGACTGACACCAAAATAAGACTTTTACTACTTTTCAACATAATCCCCACGAATATTAATACACTTGTCACAACGATGAACTAGTTTTTTTATGCAAAAAAATCTTTGTCTTGTTGTTTGGGCCAGTTTCGCACAAATTCTTTGACTTCCTCGTTGTCGCTGAACTTTTTTCCACGCAAAGCCTCCTTGAGCGGACCAAACAAATGAAAATCAGAGGGATCCAAATCTGGACTGTAGGGAGGATGAGGTAGTATCTCCCAACCCATTTTTTCAATGGTTTCTTGGGTCAGCTTGGCGGCATGAGGACGACCATTGCTTGTACTTGTTTTGCTGTACTTGAGCTTGTCAATGATAACGTGATGAACTGTGCCAACACTTACTGCAACTTTTTTTGTTATATCTTCAACAGTAATACGTCGGTCTTCACGAATAATGTCGTCAATGCGGGTTTCAAGCGAAGGAGTTGACACTTCAACGTCCTGGGCCAACCAGGACGTTGCTCGTCATTTTTGAACTCTTCTACCAACTTATAAAAATTTCACCATACTGTAAAATCATTCGAGAAAAGATTTTAGCCGTTTTTTCACCTTCAGAAAGCAAAAACCGGATCACTGAAAGTTGTTCAACTAATGTGGAAACTGCAAGCGGACATGCCATCGTTAAATTAAATTTTGAGCTTATAAACGAAACAATTTTTATCCGTCAGATGTTCTCAGCTCATCCCAATGATGCCAACCTAAAGTCATGAAAGTACCAGACTCCTCCTACAAACTATTTTTTTTTCTACATCAATTTGTCTCTTTAATTATTGAATGTCCTCGTAGTACTAACATTTTATGCAGCTATTTACCTGTCATTTGAAGTTAATTTGTTCTATGTCGGAGACAATTGTTTAGGAAAGCTACTAACGTGTATAGTAACGTCTATTTCGGTGGTAGATAATCTGTGGAACAGTAATTATCATAAAATATTTACTCACAAAATATAGATTAGCGATTCGCGTGATTATGTTGGTAATCTTGGAATCCCAAATAATATTTGAACAAACTGGTTCAAGTTCAAGCCTGTAAGCTATAACATAACTTGTTGTAATATATGAAAGACCGTTAATTAACTTTATTTTATATAAAACAGCGTTTGAATAGCTTGGTATAGCACTCAATTTTGAATTAAAAAGAGTAAATCGTGCGTTAAATCGTACAACCACTCACTATCGTACAAGAGAGTAAAGGCAAAAAATAAAGTGAATCGTACTTGAGATGTTTAGAAAAGTGCAGTTAATGGCTTTCTTTACAAGACGGTAAATTTGAACCCGTAACCCAATATGAAGAAACAAACTTCAAGTATTTGTTTCTTTGTTACCATACTGTTACGGCTGTAACAACGCGGTGCGGTGCGGTTCACCACCACACAAAGAATGCAACCACCCAGCAACTACTTCAACTTTATATAAGAAACGGTCAAGCGAATAAATATCCACGCTTTCTTTATACTCAAACACAACAAATTATTCTTACTTTTTACAAATCAATAACACATTTTTGACCACTGAAAAATAAATCAAAAAAAAGCTCTATATCAGTGGTCTCTAAAGTAGGGTACGCGTACCCCAGGGAATATGCGCGTTGATATTTCTTTTACGAGTGTATTTTGTTAATAGCTGTGAAGTGTTTTTTTAAATTTATTTATTACCGGTTCAATAAAATTAATTTGCTATACACTCCACAGGTATTAATAAATAAAAACATATATAAGCATAACACAGAGCTTACGTAAATACCCAAGAGTATTTATTTATTACTAGCTGACGTGCCCGCACTTTTTTGTACATATTTCTGTTGTAAATGATAAATAAGATATTTGAATCTCAGGTAAAAATAGTAGTGTTAAAGAGACACTGGTAGGTACACTATAAAATGAAATATTTGTGTACCATGAAGTTCCTTGCTTTTCGTGTTAATTATTTACACTTATTTTTTGGTTAAATTTAGTGTAAAGTTTACACTTACATACTGCTTAAATTATAGTATTAAAAAAAAATGTTTTTTTTTGAAATTTTGATAAATCGTAACTCAAAAACAAGTTGATGTATCTCAAAAACTTATTCGATGTTAACTTGGCTTGGATAGATCTAATAAAATCGATTTTTTGCATCGCTTCGGGATCGTGGATGAGATGCGAATCCATTTTTATACGGCAGTGACCAAGGAACATTCCATATATAGTGCGTTCAAAGGTGAGTTTGAGGTACAGCTCTTATAGCAAATGGGAGCGGTGTTTGCAAATGTTGTAAAAGTGTCAAATGTGTCAATTATAATAATATGAAAAACTCGTATCATTTACAAAAATCAACTCTCTTAAAACTCAAAATAACACTCAACAAAAACAAATGGCTATTTGTAGAATACTGCGTCTTCACAGATCAGCGCGTTTTAGAGCAAAAAAAGGATAGCGTCATTGTGTAAACCCATTAGAGAGTATGAAAAAGAACTACTCTATATGCTCTGTACTGCAAACTTACCTTTGAACGCTCTATAGTAGATTCAAAAGTGGTTCCCCTTCTATAAAGAAGGCAGAAGTCATTCGGTCAGACGAGAGATCATGACATTCATTTTTTGGGACGAGAAAGAAAACTTATTCATTGAATATCTCTCAAGGCGCCAAAAAATTAACGAACATTACTATGCTGACCTTCTTGACCGTTTGGTAAATTAAATTCTTGAAAAACTTTTTGGTGTGGTGAAAAAGAAGATCCTCTACCACCATGACAATGCACCTGTCCTTTCCAGCGGCATTGCAATTCGATAACTGGAAGAATGAAAGTGTGAAGTAGTTTGTCATCCACTTTATTCGCTAGTTGTGGCACCCTCCGACTTCTATTTTTTCCAAAACTAAAAAAATATCTAGCTGGAAAGATATTTCTGTCAGAGGAGGTCATGACGTCCGTAAATGATTATTTCGAGAGCCTCGAAAAAAAAAAAAAAACACCTTAAGAAGGTCTTACAGATGCTCCAGCATTGCTGGACTAAGTATATAGAATTAAGAAGTGATTATGTAGAGAAATAAAAATTAAATTAAGTTAAAAAAAATTCTCTCATTCACATTCGCACTACTTTTCATCGCGTCCTCGCACATTACTTATTCATATGTTAAAAAATATGTGTATCATATTTTTACATAAGCCCTTTTCTCTCGGGACATCCTGTATAGTGTGTATGTTTTGGGAGTACGTGCTTTTTATTCTTTTTTCTGGTTTAGGAGTACAAAAAAATACAATTTCCCACTGGTTGGTCTATTAGACTTCAGAAAAATCTTTATCAACATGTTTTTAAGCGAATGAATCTGCCCAGAATTTTCTGTAACTATTATAGATTTGATTTTTTTCGCAAATAGTTAAATCAAAAATGATATATTTCGTATATTAAATTTTTTTGCAATATTACTCGCATAGAAAGAAAAATCTTGTGGTTTTAATTTAAATCCAGTTTCAGTTTCATTTGATTTTATTGGAAAAATTTGTTTAAAAATATATACTGGCGAATAGTGAGATTAATTTTAGAGTTGCATAGTATTGACAGGTTATATGTGACAGCAAATCGAATCCTGGAAATGACAGCTTTTGTAAGATAATTGAAAGGATAATTGCTACCGAAGCCAAACGTTAATGTATGGAGCCTTAATGTATATATTATGGGAATATGTACATTATTTTGGCGTCAATAACTAATACCTCAGCACAATTACTAACTCAGTATATCGAAAATGTTGGTTAACTGTCTACCAACGTCCAGATTTTCTTACTTTGTTATTAACACAATGGCTTCTTCTTCTCAATAGATCCAAATTACAAGTGATTCATTTGGGGAACAATAACCCAGGATCCTAGGCAATGCTATCCGAAGCATCGAGTCTATAGGTGATTTAGGAGTAACTGTCACTTAATCTTAATTGGTTTACACATATCGTCCAAGTGGTCAAAAAAGCCAAGAAAGTCGTTTACCTCATCCATAAATCATTCCACACCTTACTCCTTCATTATTTCGCAAATATACCTTTCCTAAATCCGCCTACTCCTTCAAATTTCGTTTGTTGGTCGCCTTACTAACAACGCAAAATCCAGTTGTTAGGAGTTCAATGATGAGCAACTAGACTTTCGAGAAGCAAAAGGCACTTGTGTATAATAAATGTTCAAAGAAACTTGATCTCTTTCTATTGGCAAATCGAACAACACGCAGTGAACTGATCCCGATGTTTCGAATAACCACAGAGACATTTTTCACAAACATATCTTCACAATTTCTCCTTAACACTGACCCACGTCTTCGTGGCTATCAACTAAGGCTGAGACATGAAAAATATCACACGCAGCAAAGAGAACATTTCCTGTCCAACCAAATATTCAGCATATGTAATTACTTTCCAGATGAAACAGTTTCAACCCCTTCCATCAATAGCTTCAAAAGCAAGAGAAATATCGAGTTGGAGCTGCTGTTAGGTTATTTAATAGCATTCAGAATTCCTTCTTAGCAAAACAGGAAATTCCGACAGTTGTTAAAGTCCAGGTCTTTAAAAAAGTGGTCATACCAATACTGGCATTTTAGTCAGAGGTTTGGATAACGTTGAAGAAACTTAGAAGCAAAGTAAAAAGCATTGAAATGAAGTTCATAAGGCAGTTTTAGGGGAAGACAAAACTGAACCGAATAGGAAACACAGAGTATAAAGAAGACCAGGGAACAAAACCAGTAGAAGAAGTGATAGAAGAAGAACAACTAAGATGGAATGGCCATATCCAAAGGATGGATGATAGTAGATATACAAAAAAGGTTTACGGAGCCAAAAAGAAGACCTAAGATAAAACGAACTGACGAAATCAGAAACGCGGTAGAGAGAAGAAATAAAGATCTTGGAATTAAGCAAAAAATAGGACACAAAATATGAATTTGGTCATACCTACAAATTCCCAAAATGATTTTTAAACACAAATCTCATTTTATTCACTGGCTTTCAATGTAGTATTCATAGTTGACAGACGACGGACGGCGAGGAGCGAGAGGCGTGAGGGGGACATATTCGTAACGCGTTTTTGTCACTGTTCAACCCACAAATGCTCCCATAAATGTGTTTCACTTGAAAAATTCGACTATACGTTTGTTGTGGTTTTATTTCTACTGTTAATTTCTTCCTCGTATCCCCCTATTTTTTTCCAGCATATCTTCTAGAAATTTATATAAAGTGATAATAATAAAATGTAAAATCTCTTTTAGTGTATATATATTTTTAAAATATGGTAAGCCGTAGTGTTGTGTTCTGATTCAGATATCCAATTTGCGTAACCTCATTTGGGTATGATAACCTTGATTAATCCAAGCAATTATTCCAAATACGTCCCTGTTAATGTTCATAGATTTAGAGCTCTGTTACCTCGGTCAATAAACTAGCATGGAAATAAGGTGGCTAACAGCAGCTAACAGAGGCTAACGGCTAACGGCTAACGTACATGAGACAGAATGAAGAATGTAAGGGTACAAGAGGAATCTTAGGTGAATAAATGTATTGTAAAACGAGGATGAGGGGGATACCATTCAATTGAAGTGCTCTATCATGAGGAGACCGAGTGAATCTCACTATCTACAGGGTATCTCTTAAATTCTCACACTCAACCATGGATGGATTCGGATTTAAATTAAAATCTACCAATATACTTAGTATTGCTATAAATATCCTTACAAAGTTTTCGGTTAAATTACACAATATATTTTAATTTTTTTAGTACAGTGTTTAGTACAGTGCGCTTGTGTTTGAAGATAATGTTTTACGAACAGAGTTAATGATAACCTCTCCTACAGGTAGCTTGACAAAATGTGTATTAGACAAGCTGCTATACTCATAGGGGCAAATCTCCCTTCCATCTCCGCAAGGTCTTGGTTTCATAACAAACAATGCTAAGTCATAGAGCATGATAATGTCATAAAATGAACACCATTTTATGACGTAATTGGTCCTAATTCATCCAGTTTCATGTTTCTTTTTAAGGTCGAAGGTGTCTATGAGAATTCATTGAGTTGATATTGAAATTTTTGTGGGTCTACCGTATATGTGAAGTGTCCGGTCGGTTACAGATTCTATCCCCTCGACTGATGGGGTTGGTTTGAAGATGCGAAGGGCTAAGGAATGAATTACGCCAGCTACTCCTACTGACCGTAATTAGAGCTAAGGATCCGCATTTGCAGGTCAGTACTTGCAAATGCTAAACTCCAACTGTTAATGGGCAGGGAAATTAACATTTAAACATCATTGGATTGGGTGTGAAATCCCTAGTCATGTACTTTGAACCCGTCAAATTTGACACCAATACTATTCAATACATATTCAGTGTATGTCTCATTTCAAGGGGTCGAAAACGGATTTAAACGAAGATTGACGTATTTTTAAAACAAATTTGTTTTACGTAGAAACAAAACAAAAAATTAAACCTTTTGAAAATACAGTTTAATTCTAACATATCTCAAGCTGGCGGACAGAACAACGCAAGTCAATTTAGTAATTTTACAAGAGACAGTTTTTTCATCTATTTCTCTAACTTAGAGTTTCTCAAAGAGTTGTCCGGGACCCTTGGGCTACCCTAAAACCTCTCATGTCCGGAATGTTCATACTTTGTATACAAAAAATTATATGAAGTGTGAATTTCCACACATTTCAGGGTTTTGTAGGTATTTAATAATTTAAGTAAACAGATGTCCTGTCTAGGACAATATTTTTTCTATAATCACATCAAAATCAAGTTTTGATGATGATTTTATTCGTTATTTGAGTGCTAAGAGCTTCCACTTATTATGATATATAATTGGGTCTTATTATGGACTTGGCATCAAAATCATTATGAAAAATAGTTTATAAGGAAACAAATCTTTTATTTCTATGCATTTTTTCGTTTAGATGAAAATTTGCGATCTGCGGTTGAAATTTTTGTATTCTTCAAAACTTATTAAGTCTAGAAAAAGTTTGGGGCTTTAATCATTTAATGTGTTTTAAGATTATGTTTTTTTTTAATAGTATAATTTACATTATTTTTTGAAAATTTTGAATTAAAATAAAAACACAACTCAAAAACAATTAAAGATAGCGACCTGCAGTTGGAATTTTTGGGTTTTGCGTAGTTTATTTAGTCTAAAAAAAATTTGAGGCTCTATTTGTTTTAAAATTATGACAAATTTTAATATGGCATTATTTATAGAAATTTTCATCTTCGCATGGACGTATCTTAAAAATGAAATGCGATAAAGACTTGCAGTTGAAATTTTTGAAATTGAGGCCCTAATTATCTGGTAACTTTATTTTGAAATAATTTTTTAATTTTTTGAATAATTTGATAAATCTTAACTAAAAAATGGTAAGGGATACTACTACTACATGGTTTAGTCTAAAAAAAAAATGGGTTTTAATAAACCAATTATTAAGGTTTTTTAGGCAGTAATTCAAAACCCTTGAAGATAGCCAAAAACCGAAAAAAATCGTAGGGGCAGACCCTAAAAAAACGTGATTTTTAAGCAAAAAAT